>JAXQQM020082229.1:0-189716 GCA_034641835.2 Pinus albicaulis
ATGATAACCGGATGTAACCTCAGTTCTCATGATGATTCTCCCGCGGTGAATCAACCAGAATACAGATCAATGATAGGTAGCCTACTTTATCTCACTGGGACTAGACCAGACATTATGCATGCAGTTGGGATTGTTGGACGATTCCAAGCTAATCCAAAAGAATCTCACCTTCAGGCTGTCAAAAGAATATTCAAATATCTACAAGGAACTCAAGACTTTGGTCTATGGTATCCAAAGAATGCTGATCTTACTCTTCATGCTTACACTGATGCAGATTGGGCTAGAAGTGTTGATGATCGGAAAAGCACTAGTGGTGGTGCATTCTATATGGGACCCCGGTTAGTATCTTGGTTCAGCAAGAAGCAAAATTCTATTGCCTTATCTACAGCAGAAGCAGAATATGTGGTTGTCGCATCTTGTTGCACTCAACTCCTTTGGATGATGCAAACCTTACAAGATTTTCAAATCAAATGTACACCTCCTGTCCCCATTAAGTGTGACAATACAAGTGCCATCAGTATTTCAAAGAATCTTGTTATGCATTCAAAGACCAAGCACATCCCCATCAAGTATCACTTCTTACGTGAACAAGTGCTTGAGCAAATGGTGAAGTTGGAGTATGTTCCCTCCAAAGAACAAGTTGCTGATATCTTTACCAAACCTCTGCCCAGGGAAGCATTCGAGTATCTAAGACAGAAGCTGGGAGTGTTCTCTGCCAGTCAAAAGAACAAATCTGCATAAATTTAGAATATGGCATTGGATACGCGGGTTTCCTGAAACACAGTCGCGTATATACGCGAGTTCATGCACAGAAAACCGCGTATGTCTGATTGCTGACATTTTTTTGTTTGGAGTCAGCTCTCTTCAGCACAGCTGCAGTGCTGTTTGGTATCTCTGATACTATTTGGTATCTCTGGTGGTGTTCCAGTTCTCATAATTCTATTTCTAATGTTTTGATAAAGATGCCTTGATGATTTGTTGGTGAAAGTGTTCAGGATGCACAAACTAAGGGGGAGCCTTAGTCATATGGAAAGGATGTTCGGATGCACATTTTCAGGGGGAGCCCTAGTCTTGCTAAGTATAATGCATTGTTGGCATTATGGTGGTTCTGATATATGATCTCTCTTGAGGTTTTTCTGGTCTTGGTCATAAATGGTCATATTTGTATTTTGATGAAAAGGTCTTGTTGAGACCCATGATGTAAAATTGTAATATTGCATTCAAAGACCAAGCACATCCCCATCAAGTATCACTTCTTACGTGAACAAGTGCTTGAGCAAACGGTGAAGTTGGAGTATGTTCCCTCCAAAGAACAAGTTGTTGATATCTTTACCAAACCTCTGCCCAGGGAAGCGTTCGAGTATCTAAGACAGAAGCTGGGAGTGTTCTCTGCCAGTCAAAAGAACAAATCTACATAAATTTAGAAGATGGCATTGGATACGCGGATTTCCTGAAACACAGTCGCGTATATACGCGAGTTCATGCACAGAAAACCGCGTATGTCTGATTGCTGACAATTTTCTATTTGGAGTCAGCTCTCTTCAGCACAGCTGCAGTGCTGTTTGGTATCTCTGATACTGTTTGGTATCTCTGGTGGTGTTCCAGTTCTCATAATTCTATTTCTAATGTTTTGATAAATATGCCTTGATGATTTGTTGGTGAAAGTGTTCAGGATGCACAAACTAAGGGGGAGCCTTAGTCATATGAAAAGGATGCTTGGATGCACAGATTCAGGGGGAGCATTAGCATTGCTGAGTATAATGCATTGTTGGCATTATGATGGTTCTAAAATATGTTCTCTTTCTTGAGGACTTTCTGGTGTTGGTCATAAATGGTCATATTTATATTTTGGTGAAAAGGTCTTGTTGAGACCCATGATGTAAAATTGTAATATTCAGTCATGTAAAGGACTTGTCAAATTTGTAAACCCACTTGGTTGGGTAGCTGAGTCAAATTTTGTAAACCCACTTGGTTGGGTAGCTGAGTTGAAATTTGTAAACCCACTTGGTTGGGTACTTGAGTCTCATATGTAAATCCACTTGGTTGGATATTTGATGTAAGTATGAGTCCTTGGTGATAGGAAGTTCATAGAGTCATGTACTTCATTGAAAAATATGTTTGAAGATTCAGCATGAACTCAGGGGGAGCTTGGTCATGGTATCATCAGATCTGCAGAACGCTTCTTCCACATGCGGAGAAAAGGGGGAGAGTATGTTGATCCACCCTTTGCCCTTGATGTCAAAGGGGGAGAGTGACATGGTGTTTGAATGAAGAGAGAGAATGGTGTCAAAAATGGGGAATGTGACATGGTGTCATTGTATTCTTAATATACCTAGCTGTTGTGGTAACCAAACACCATTGTGGTTGCCATCAAGTCCAAAGGGGGAGATTGTTGGCAATATGATGCAGAGTGTTGTCCTTGATGGCAACCCACTGAATGAAGATGAAGACATGAGACTGTTGACATGATGGAAATCCACCTGATGAATTTATTCTTGACCGAATGGACTTGCTAAATGATGTAAATCTGATGTGAAATGATGTTTATGATGCTGACTGTTGTCCTTGAATGGCAACCCACTTGATGAAGATGATGACAACTTACTTGATGAAGTTGTGCTTGATAGAATATGTTCTTGATCTGATGTATCTACAGTGAGTACAGAAGGGAATGAAGAAAGAAATTCAGTTTGTGCTAGATCTATGATGAAAAGAGTATGTCTCAAGGCATACGCGGATCTGTCTAGGGGAAGTCGCGTATGCACGCGGGAAAGAACGTGACAAGTCGCGTATGGGCAAAAGCGCTCATAAAGTGCAAAACTAGGGGTAACCACCATGGTATTGACCCATTGTATTGGGTAATGATTCGTCTAAATGACCCCGTCCAGGAATACCATCGGAAGTAATGTGGTTTTGGCTCATGGTATTGAAAAAGGGTAAACCTATATAAAGAGAAGAAATTCATTGTGCAAATCATGAGTGTGGGTGCAAGATGTCTGAGCTTGAATGAATACTTCTCTCTAAATTAGATCTGAATGGAAAGGGTTACAGTTGAATGATAGATCCGAATGTATGATGCACCAATGATGAAGAAGGGGATCTAGATCTGAAATGTACTTATATTTGCTAGATCTGTTTATGGAATGATTAGATCTGTGATGAGGCGAACATCTGTCTGAGGTAAAGGGTAAAATCTGAAGTGATGTATCTGTGGTGAAGAATTGCAATGACATAAAAGTCTGAAGAACCATACGCTAGTTCGCCGAAGAGGAAGCGCGTATATACGCGGCTTCGCTGAAGAGAAAGCGCGTATGTGCAATGAAATTGGATCTGTAATATGTACAGAAGTATACGCTGGTTTATGTGAACGGAAGCGCGTATATACGCGACATCAGAGAAAGGAAAGCGCGTATGCAAACTAGGGTTTGCTGAAGTCTGTGGTAAGAAATGTCTGATCTGTTCTGTTGGTTTACTGATATCTGTCAGTGAGTTATATGTATCTGTTTCATGGTTGAATGTGCTTAAAAGTATGGAAAGGGTCCAGTCTGAAAATATGATGAAATGTGGCCTGCAAGTGGTGTCCTAAAGGAAGCTTTGGATCCAGTGTGAAAATTGATGAAATGTGGTCCATAGAGGTGCTGAGGGTTGTAGCCTTCAGTCAGGGGGTTGTAGCTCCCTTCCAGGTGAGGCTGGTAAACGAGAGCAGGGGGTTGTAGCTCCCTTCCAGGAGAGGCTGGTAAACGAGTCAGGGGGTCGTAGCTCCCTTCCAGGAGAGGCTGGTAAACGAGCGCAGGTGGGTGCCTGCGTGCTGGTAGAGTCCGCACCAGCACATATGTTGTAAGATGTTTTCTCTATAATAAAATATTGAAGGCTGAGCAACTGCAGCGGTGGTTTTCTCCCGACTTGGGTTTCCACCAAAAAATCCTGGTGTTCATGTGTGATGCTTTGTGTGATGGTTTATTCTGTTGTTACTGCACATGTTTACTGATAACTTAACATCAGATGAATGAATATTGCAAAGAACTAAGTTAATAAATATCTGCATATTTAGATCTTTGCTAATACGCGAGTTGTATGAAGGATATCCGCGTGTATACGCGAGTTTACTAAAGGACAGTAGCGTATGGGTTTTAGAGAGTGAAAAAGTAAAAAGTTTTGAATATGCAGTAAATAATCGATTCACCCCCCCCCCACCCCTCTCGCATTTTTCCCAACACAATTACAACCAGAGTGAGGGAGACTATAAATGGAAAGTGCGCAGTAACTGTAAACATAGGTTGAACATCGTATAGGCACCCTCTTGAAGGATGGAACACTTACTGTTTACATTGATTGAATAAGAATTATAACTTAGCATTATGCAAGCTCTGTTTCCAGACACTAAATAAGCATTGTGAAAGTTTTATTTCGAGAGACTGTGTATGCCTTACTCTCAAGAATTGCCTAATTCTTGTCTTAAGCTTGTGAAGAAAAACATGATTGTGAATTCATGAAGGATTGAGCAAATGTGAGAAAGTGAATTTGACATGTATAACTTGAGAAGAAGGCTTAAACATTTAATATAACATCAACCAACCACGAAGTGACTATCACATGACAAATCGCAAGATACTTAGTAGGCTCAAAAATTCAAGTGTAGGAAAATTTTTGAAGGGTGTTGATCGCACTTTAAAAAAGGGATTATTCATGCACTAATGTAACTAACCCCAAAACCAAACCTATTTTTTTTTTTAAACAAGGACAATAGTATTCGATAGAAACATTATTTATTCTCTATATTTCAGAAAGTTTCTAAAAATTATTTCACATGAAGTCTATACACATTATGAACTTTAAATGATGATTCAATATTCTTTCATAGAAAAATCCTTTGGCTAGATTTGATCTTTTATATTTTATTCACCTATATTGTCATTATGTCTAAAAACCCTTAAAAGTGAAGTATCAAGAAAAAAAATATTACTTTATAAATCTTTATGACTTTGATCTATTACTAATAATTAATATTAATTATTTTATTTCTCATAAACATTTTGTACCCATTATCATCATACATTTATATCATGGCATATGAAATACTCAATTATATATTGTTTAAAATAAATTAGTCTCAATTACATCACTTTGGGCTTTCGCAACTATCAACTTAGGAATTATACATTCACATTGGGTGTTTGTATGAAATGCACTTTCTGAATAAACATATATATTATATGTTAGCTCATTAAACATTTTGAAATTCTTGTATGTATGTCCTTTGGGAAGAGAAATGTGAAGAGATAAGACTATAATCTAATGTCGCATAAACTAGACTAAGATCCAAGAACCAACACTACATTTTGTACCCATTATCCTCATACATTTATACCATGACATATAATTTTGTACCCATTATCCTCATACATTTATACCATGACATATGGAATACTCAAGTGTATGTTTAAAATAAATTGGTCCCATGGCATATGAAATACTCAAGTTTATGTTTAAAATAAATTGTTCTCACTTACGTCAGTTTGGGCTTTCACAACTATCAACTTAGGTCATTCCTTGCTTATACACTAACCTTGGATGTTTGTATGAAATATACGTTATAAATAAACTTATATATTACAGGTTGGTTCATTAACACTTTGGAATCCTTGCATGTCTGTCCTTTTGGAAGAGAAATGTAAAGACATGAGCTGATTATCTAATGTCTTATAAGCTAGACTAAGATCCAAGAACCGACGCTAGATTTGCACCTTCTAGAGGAATGAAGGGTTGTTTCAGATCCCAACCAATGAAAGCAAGAAAACATAAATGGAGAAAGAACATGGAGAGAAAGCATGAGGCATGTAGCTTAAAGGAGGATGGTGGCTCCTCCAAGCAACACTGCAGCCATGGTCTTCTCAACCTTAGCGGTGGCTGCGGCTCTGTTCTTCGGTGCAGAAGCAATACCTGGGCCTGTGGCCAATGGGATGGAGGGCGGAGTCTGTGTAGTAGTCGATGAACAAGGTTCTTTGGGTGGGCTTGGACTTTGCATTTTTGCAACTTCCGAAGAGGCAGAGATATGACTATGAGATGTAGGACCATTGGATTCTGAAAATTGTGCTAAAGCTACCTATGGTGATGTGTAAAGGTGCCACGCATGCAAGAGTGAAAATAGTTAGAAGCGACACTTTCGACAATAAGAAAAGTGAAAATGCCACTTTAAGGAAATTGAAGGCGACACGTGCCATAGTGAAGACAACATGAAAGCATCAATTATTAAAGTGAATGAAAGATAAAATGATAGTTGTGAATGTCAAAGAAAGACTTATGAAATAAAAGGTGTGCAAAAGTGAGTTTGAGAAAACTCACCAAAATAGAAGTACAATTACAACCAGAGTGAGGGAGACTATCAACGGAAAGTGCACACTAACTGTCAACATAGGTTGAACATCATGTAAGCACCCTCTTGAAGGATGGCACACTCACTATTTACAGTGATTGCATAAGCATTATAACTAAGCATTATGCAA
Source organism: Pinus albicaulis (assembly GCA_034641835.2). Taxonomy (NCBI): domain Eukaryota; kingdom Viridiplantae; phylum Streptophyta; class Pinopsida; order Pinales; family Pinaceae; genus Pinus; species Pinus albicaulis. The sequence goes on from JAXQQM020082229.1 coordinate 6,504, forward strand.
GTTCTCTTTCTAGACACTGGATAAGCATTGTCAAAGTTTTACTTCGAGAGACTGTGTATGACTTACTCTCAAGAATTACACAATTCTCGTCTTAATCTTGCGAAAAAAAACACGATTGTGAATTCATCAAGGACTAAGAACTTGTGAGCAAGTGAGTTTGACACATAGAGCTTGAGAAGAAGACTTAAACACTTAATATAACATCAACCAACCACAAAGTTACTATCACATGACAGATCACAAGATACTCAGTAGGCTAAAAAAATTCAAGAGTAGGAAAATTTTTGAAAGGTGTTGATCGCACTGTGAACAAGGGATTAGTCATGCACTAATGTAACTAACCCCAAAACCAAACCTTTTTTTTTAAACAAGGACAACAATTTTTGATGGAAACATTATTTATTATCTATATTTTAGAAAGTTTCTAAAAATTATTAGACATGAAGTCTATACACATTATGAACTTTAAATGATGATTCAATATTCTTTCATAGAAAAATCCTTCAGTTAGATTTGATCTTTTATATTCTATTCACCTATATTGTCATTATATCTAAAAACCCTTAAAGATGAAGTATCAAGAAAAAAAAGTATTACTTTATACACATCTTTATAACTTTGATATTAGTTATTTTCTTTCTCATAAACATTTTGTACCCATTATCATTATACATTTATATCATGGCATATGCAATACTCAAGTATATATTGGTTAAAATAAATTGGTCTTAGTTACATCACTTTGAGCTTTCGAAACTATCAACTTAGGAATTATATATTAACATTGGATGTTTGTATGAAATATACTTTATGAATAAACTTATATATTATATTTTAGCTTATTCAACATTTTGAAATCCTTGTATGTATGTCCTTTGGGAAAAGGAATGTCAAGAGATGAGACGATAATCTAATGTCGGATAAACCAGACTAATATCCAAGAACCAACACTACATTTTGGACCCATTATCCTCATACATTTATACCATGGCATATGCAATACTCATGTGTATGTTTAAAATAATTTGGTCTCACTTACATCAGTTTGGGCTTTCGCAACTATCAACTTAGGTCATTCCTAGCTTATACACTAACGTTGGAGGTTTGTATGAAATATACTTTATGAATACACTTATATATTATATGTTAGCTCACTCAACATTTTGAAATCCTTGTATGTCTTTTGGGAAAAGAAATGCCAAGAGATGAGACGATAACCTAATGTCGCATAAACGAGACTAAAATCCAAGAACCAACGCTACATTTTGTACCCATTATCCTCATACATTTATACCATGGCATATGCAATACTCAAGTGTGTGTTTAGAATAAATTGGTCTCACTTACATCAATTTGGGCTTTCACAACTATCAACTTAGCTCATTCCTAGCTTATGCACTAACATTGGATGTTTGTATGAAATATAAATAAACTTATATATTATAGGTTAGCTCATCGACACTTTGGAATCCTTGTATGTATGTCCTTTTGGAAGAGAAATGTAAAGAGATGAGCCGATTTTCTAATGTCGTATAAACCAGACTGAGATCCAAGAACCAACGCTAGTTTTCACCTTCTAGAGGAATGAACGGTTCTTTCAGATCCCAACCAATGAAAGCAAGAAAACATAAATGGACAAAGAACATGGAGAGAAAGCATGACGCATGCAGGTTAAAGGAGGATGGTGACTCCTCCAAGCAACGCTGCTGCGAAGATGGCCATGGTCTTCTCGACCTTAGCGGTGGCCGCGGCTACGCTCTTCGGTGCAGAAGCAATACCTGGGCCTGCGGCCAACGGGCTGGGGGCCGGAGTCTGTGTAGTAGTCGATGAACACGGTGCTTTGGCTGGGCTTGGGCTTGGCGTTTTGGCATCTTCCGAAGGGGCAGAGGTCGGTGGAGATGCTACGGGAGATTCAGTCGCTGCTCGCTTGGGCGGCGCGTTAACGGGAGATTCAGTCGCTGGTGAGGAGGTCTTTGTCCCTGCTCGCTCTGGCGTCGCCTCTGCCGGTGAAGGAGACTTTGCCATTGTGGTTGAGCTCATCAACCCAAAGGCGAAAACCAAGATGAGAATTGCATTCAATTGGGCCATCTTGTTCGCAGGATGTTGCTTCGGAAGATACAGAATATGCCGACAAGAAGGCCCGGGGAAGTATTGAATAAGGAAAAGCATGAGTGAAATATATAGGTTCATAATCAGTTAATCCTTGAATGGCACTGTAACACGCACTCTGGGGTCTGAGCTGGATTGCCACCGGCTCCCGAGATTTCATTGGACAGTTTGCATCACTGCACAATATTATATATATGTATTTGGACCGGATTTGGAGCAAGATCCATCTGCGCAAACCATGGTCACAGTTAAGTTTTGTTTATGTAAACCAGGTTGGGGTATAATTTCATACTTGCTTCCGAGACCGTATGGATAGATTTTTGTCCAAATAAAGATAATTTCTGTTTCCCAATGTACGTTGGTTGTATGAATTCCGTGTCATATCCAGACCCAAACCATGGATAGGTTGGTGTCCATCTGGAATTTCCATAATTAAGATGCGGAAGAGATGCCCAATTTCCGTCCTTCAGAGGTTTTTCCCCAAATATTTGGTTTTTGTTATTTGTAAGAATTGTGGATTTATTTTGGTGCTTTGTCTAGATAGATTATTGTAATGAGTTTGTATTTATTATGGAGTATTTATTATTGTCAATTTTTTTTGAAGAAATCTTGTACTAGTAGGTCAATGTTTTTTAAGAAATCTTGTAGTAGTAATGTTTGAATCATGTTTTTGATGATGGAAAAATTTCTGCTGGAATTTCTTAAAATCTTATTGGAATTTCCATGATTTTCAGGGCAAAAAAATGTTGGAGAGACAGATTCAAACACGCAAATAACACAAGATTTCACACAGGAACAATGAGCCGCCGCTTCTTCTATTAATCATCAAACTCGAATCATAAAAGCTCTCTTACTCTCTTGAAAACAATGAACCCGTGAAGGGTATTTAACCTAATTGACATGCAAAGTCTCACACAAAATCGACTTAATCAACTCGCCAATCCTCACCAAATCTAACTGTAACTCAACTCAACTTGACTAACTCCACTTAACTGCATGAGGAAGTAATTATATATTTTAACACTCCCCCTTAATTACGACCTCTAAACTAAAACATAACTCATGACAACTCAAACATGCCTGCTGGTCTATGTCTCAGCTAGGCTTACAACTCCCAAGTTTCTTTTGTGAAACTCAAACAAATCTACTGCTAATGGCTTCGTAAAGATATCATCCAATTGATCACTCGTTCTACAAGGCTTCAAGTGAACTTCTCCATTGTTCACTATTTCTCGAATAAAATGATATCTAGTATCAATATGCTTGCTCTTTTGATGAAACACACTATTCTTGGATAGTGCAATCGCTGATGTGTTGTCACAGTATATCGTTGTTGATCCTTGCTGTTTCTGCTTGAGTCCATCCAATACTCTTCTTAACCATACTGCTTGACATGCTGCTGAAGTTGCTGCTACATATTCTGCTTCTGCTGATGATAATGTCACAATAGGCTGCTTCGTAGATGCCCATGCTATCACACCTGAACCGAGATGGAACACATAACCGGATGTGCTCTTTCGATCATCCAAACTTCCTGCAAAATCACTATCTGTATATCCAATCAACTCTTTCTTTTCTGTACTTGCATACATTATGCCATAATCTCTGGTTCCCGCTATGTATCTCAGAATTCTTTTTCCAACACTCCAATGTGTGTCTTTTGGAGTCTCCATGAATCTGGAAATCAGACTCACTCCCTGCATAATATCTGGTCTTTTAGCTGTGAGATACATGAGGCTGCCAACCAATCTTTTGAATAGAGTTGGATTGACATCTGCCCCTTCATCATCCTTACTCAACTTTGTACCTGTTGCAACTGGTGTAGGTACAGGTTTGGAATTATCCATCCTGAATCTTTTCAACAAATCTGTTGCATACTTATTTTGGCAAATAAAAATGTCTTTGTCAGATTTCTCAACTTCAATGCCAAGAAAATATTTCATGAGACCTAGATTTGTCATCTCAAATTCTTTCATCATGGTTGTTTTAAATTCATTTATTTCAAGATCACCTGTAAAAATCATATCATCAACATATAAGAAAACTATCAAAATCTGTCCATTCTCATTTACCTTTGTGTATAAGGTAGGCTCAATGCTGCTTCTGCAAAATCCATTCTTGATCATATAACTGTCGATTCTGCTATACCATGCTCTAGGTGCTTGCTTCAGTCCATAGAGCGCTTTCTTCAATCTGTAAACTTTATCTTCTTGTCCTTCAACTTCATAACCTGGAGGCTGCTGCACATAAATCTCTTCTTCTAGAATTCCATTCAAGAACGCTGATTTGACATCCATCTGATACACTTTCCACTTGTTCTGAGCTGCTGTCGCTAGAACTGCTCTTACAGTATCCAATCTGGCTACCGGAGAAAAAGTTTCCCCAAAGTCTATTCCCGGTTGCTGCGAGAATCCTTTGGCTACAAGTCTTGCTTTGAATCTGTCAATCTCACCTTTCTCATTCACTTTAGTCTTGTACACCCACTTCACACCAATGAGATTTTTATCTTTTGGTAAATCAACCAAATCCCATGTATCATTCTTTTCAATGGAATTCATCTCTTCATCCATGGCTTGCACCCAATTGTCATCTCTGATTGCTTCTTCAAACGAAGAAGGTTGGAACGCCAACAATGCAAAATTTGAACTAACATCCAAATCATCATAAATATCCTGCAAACTTCTCATCTTTTTCTTACCTGATTCGCTGCTTGGAGAACTCTGATCTGTGGATCTGCTTGAAGATCCATGCTGCTCTGAAAATCTTGGAGTCCTTGCTGGTGTGACTCTGTTTGGTGTCTGCTCTTTTGGTTCTTGCTGCTCCTCTTCTTCTACAAGATCATCCTCCATCAATGGTGTTTGAGCATCGGTTAGTGTGTCTACAGTCCCATTCCATGACTCTTGCTCTTTGAACACAACATCTCTGCTAATGATTGTCTTCTTTGTGACAGGGTTATACAATTTGTAAGCTTTTGACTGCTCACTATAACCAGTAAATATACATTTTTCACTTTGATCATCTAATTTGCCTCTTATTTGCTTAGGCACATGTGCATAGGCTACACATCCAAAAAATCTGAAATGAGAAACACTGCAAGACATACCTGACCATGCTGCTTCTGGAACTCTGTTCATCACACTCTTTGTAGGAGATCTGTTTATCACATAAACAGCACATGCAACTGCTTCTGCCCAATACTCATTAGACAAGTGTCTTCCTTTCAACATGCTCCTTGTCATGTTCATGATTGTTCGATTCTTCCTCTCTGCTACACCATTCTGCTGTGGTGTGTATCTGGTCGTAAACTGTCTTCTGATTCCATGTTGTTTGCAATACTCATGGAATGCCTTCGAATCATATTCGCCACCACGATCAGATCTCAATACCTTGATCTGTCGATCACTTTGGTTCTCCACCAAAGCTTTGAACTCTTTGAACTTTGCAAAAGTTTTAGACTTCTGCTTCAAAAAGTAAACCCAAGTCTTCCTACTATAATCATCAATAAAGGTGAGGAAGTAAAAACTTCCACCAATCGACTGTGTCCTCATAGGTCCACACAAGTCGGTATGCACCAATTCAAGTGGTTTCTTTGCTCTGTAAGCAACTCCTTTTGGAAAAATTTCACGGTGTTGCTTTCCCAAGATGCAACACTCACAAGTGCTAGCAGGTTCTTTGATGGGAGGTAAACCTCTCACCATCTGTTTCTGCTGCAACAATCTTAAACCGGAAAAATGCAAGTGTCCAAACCGAAAGTGCCATAACCAGTATGCATCAGAACATGCAGTTGTAAAAGAACTAACCTGATCATTGTAGTTCATAATGAGAGGAAAGAGTCTGTTCCTCGTCATCTCCACCTTTGCAATCAGCTGCTTGCTTGGGGATTTGTCGTAAATAACACACTGTTGTCCCTGAAAGGTAACTTTGTATCCTTTCTGCATCAATTGACCAACACTAATCAGATTGTGTTTGAGTCCAGGGACATAGTATACCTCTGATATGGTCTTTGGCTCCCCCTACTTGGTCACAATGTTGACCACTCCTTTGCCATCTACAGCCACAGTCTTGTCAGTTCCCAACTTGACCTCTGTCTGCACTGTGACATCCAAATTAGCAACCAAATCCTTGTTGCCTGTCATGTGGTTACTACAACCACTGTCTAATAGCCAGACCTTATCAGACGGTGCATGCATGGTGTTGCATGCAAGAAACATAGAGTCAGTATTTTCTGTACTAACATTAGCTCTCTGATTGCCTTGATCTGCAATCTTCTTCCTACAATCACGAGCATAATGTCCAAATCTATTGCAATAATAGCACTTTACCTTAGATTTGTCAGACCTTTGATTGTTATGAAAGCTTCTGCTGCTGCTGCTTCCACTTTGATGCTCATGATCAGCTCGGCCATCTCTGTGACCGCCATAGTTGTTGCCTCGTCCTCTGCCTCTCGATCGACTTCTTCCTCGACCTCTTGAAATATTGACTTGACTTTGGAAGGCTGTTTCCAAAGTGGAATCCTTATTTCTGTCTATCCTTGCCTCATGCGATAGAAGAGATCCCATCAACTCATCAATTGTGAGTTTTTCCAAGTCCTTTGCTTCTTCGATGGCTGCTACCACCACATCAAATTTGGTAGACAGTGATCGAAGAACCTTTTCAATCACTGTTCGATCTTGAACATCTTCGCCATATATTTTTAACTGATTGACGATAGACATGACCCTATTCATGAAGGAATCAATGTCCTCTGTCTCCTTCATCTGCAGACTTTCAAAGTCTCTCCTGGTGTTCTGCAATTTAACAATGTTAACTTTAGCCATACCTTGATAGCTTGTCGCCAAGGTGTCCCATGCCTCTTTTGCTGACGAGGTTATCATGATCTTCTGGAACACGGCTCGATCTACTCCCTGCTGGATCAGAAGCAACGCTTGCGCGTTCTTCCGCTTATCTTTCTTCCACTGGTCCCTCTCTGCATTACTGAGGGCTCGTTCTTCTGCCTCATCTTGAGGTTCTGCAAACCCATACTTGACATGATCCCAGACATCATGCGCTTTTAGCATGGTCTCCATCTTAATGGCCCACATATCGTAATCTTTCCCATTGAAAGATGGAATTTGTGGCTGAAAATTTGATGTGGCCATCTTGCCCAAAAAAAATTGTCTCTGACAAAAACCCTAAATTTCTCTCTCCTTTTTTTTTTTTGTAAAAAAAATTCTCTCAAAAAACCCTAGATTTAAAAAAAATTCTTGTCCTTTTTTTTTTTATAAAAGTCTATAAAAAACCTTCATAAAAAAAATCCTTTGTATATTTATAAAAGTTTATAAAAAAAACCTTTATAAAACCCTTTATAAAACTCCCTTTGATTTTTTTTTTTGGTTATATTAATATAACAATCTTTATAAAAAGGGTTATATAAAAAATCTTAAAGAATACTTATGAATACCATACGTATTGCCTTTTTGCTTTATAGAACGACTTTTGAATAAGTCAAAAAGTGCATGCACGTGTTCTCATGCACGTAGGTATCTTTAAAGAACAAACCCACGCCTGTTTTATTGGCTTTCGCTCCGCCGCCGCTCCCTTTTTTTGCTGAACCGGGTTCCGCACCCACGATAATGTGAACGCTGCGTTCTAGTTCCGCACGTCCGGTGAAGCTAAGCTGCGGTCGAAACTCAATTTTCGTGAATTTCGTAACTTTGCCAAATCTCCGCAGCTCTATGAGGGAGAGGTTGCGGTCGGGTCCGCCGGTAATGCACTAAATACGTGCGGACTGCGGGTAAAAATTTTTTTTTTTTTTTGTGTAAAAAAAATTTCAGCCTTTTGCTCTTGGCCTGTTTACGGGTTCTGCTCGCCCACGGATCTTTGATCCTTCCTCAGCTCCGATACCAATTTGTTGGAGAGACAGAGGATTCACACACACAAATAACGCCAATATTTCACACACGAACAATGAGCTGCTGCTCTTCTATTAATCATAAACACTGAATCATAAAACTCTCTTACTCTCTTGAAAACAATGAACCCGTGAAGGGTATTTAACCTAATTGACATGCAAACACTCTCACACATAACTGGACTTAATCAACTCGCTAACTCGCTCACCAAATATAACTGAAACTGAACTCAACTAACTAACTCCACTTAACTGCATGAGGAAGTAATTATATATTTTAACAAAAAATGTACTAGTTAGCAGTGTTTGAATCAGGTTTTTGATGGTGGAAAAATCCATGCTGGATTTTGTTAAAATCTTACCATTATTTCCATGATTTTCAGGGCAAAAAAACAGTCTAGTGAGACTAAAGCATATATTTTACCACCAACATATAATGGGTTGAGTTTTTAGTTGACTTGTTATTAGTTTTTCTTACAAAAAAAGTTTAAAGTTTTTTTTTTTTTTTTTTACTTATAAAAAGTTTATCATTATGAAATAAATTTTATTATTTTTAAATAAAAATTAAATTTATTTAGCGTAAATGGTATTGATTCGAATATTTAATACCTTATTGTATAATTATGATAAAAGTTAACTTCAATATACTAATTATTACTATCAATTGCACCACATGTTGCAAAGGAAACATTGAAAGGTTGTAGCATAGGAAAGAGTAGCATAAAAGAAACAGGTAAATTTTTCATTTAATTTTTTTTCTTTACTCAAATTTTCTTGAGAAAAAATTCAAAATCTTTTTTCCCACCAAACAAACAGCAACAAACAAATACGCTAAAAAGACCCTTTTTATTCAACTGATTGAAATAGGTAAGTGTATTTTTTCTAGTGCATTTTGAGTTATTGAACTTAAGGGCATAGGTAAAGAGACTCCTAGACAAAAAATGACATAATGACTTGATGTCAAATGGCTATCACATTGAGAAATCTCTTCAAATTTTCTCATGTGGGCCTTCTTCAACTGATGAGTTAGTTGCAACTTTCTCAGCTCCAACTCCTCTATAATAAGGGGTCGAGATTTATGTTTAGTGAACTAATATACTGCAAATGAAAATATCCATCTTGGTGATTGTTATGGAAGAACTTCTATGTTATCGATTGAATGTAAGTTGTGCTTCTTAATAATGGATGAGACAATTGAGCCAAAGTACCAAAGACCTCTATATGAGGAAATTTTCAAGCTTATTTTTTTCTACGTGAAGGATGCATTTTCTTTTTTAAACCAGGTTGAGAAGACTTCACCCTTCTAGCAAATGACTTGCTTCTATCACATTACTAATGTTGAATTCCTCTGATACTACTGATGGAACTCTAACTTCGGTTTATAGCCAGAATGTTTTAATGGCGTAGTAGCTTATCACTATGAGAAGTAGTACAACATAAAATACTACTAAGAAGCTTATGTATGATGTATTCCTGTAATATTTATGCTATCCATCTTCACGTGTCATTTGAACATAGAGTATAGAGTCATCTTAATCAACAATTTTTATGGACAAGGGACATTTGGACATTTTTTGACCATTGGGGATGCTTAATAAATATCAAGGAAAATAAATTTATATTATTAAAGTACCTACAATCATCTTTACATAATTCCTCTTTAAACTATCAATATTCCACTGCTTTGGATCTCTAAAGCTCTATCATAATAAAAAACATCATCAATACCCAAAACTAACAAAAAAAATCAACTCTTAAATATGGAATCTAGTCACTCATTTAAGGATCATAATTTGGGACCTTAGTGCCTTTCAAAAATATTTTTTTTTCCCATAGAAAAAAATTTGGAAATAAAAAATGATATTGAGAATAATAGTAAAAACTTTTAAATGTACAAACTCCCTTTCTTGGTGATAGTACATTTGGTTTTTAAAGAAAATTATTTTCCTGATCTTTTAAATAACATAATCCTCTCCAACATACCCTTAAGAAAGACTCGTAAATTTATTCAATTGATTGAAATAGGTAAGTTTATTTTCTTTATTGCTTTCAGTTTTATTGAATTTAAGGGCAAAGGTAAAGAGACTTATAGACAAAAACAAGTAGTGTGATTGAATGTCAAATGGAAATCATATTGAGGAATCTCTCCAAATTCTCTCATATGGGCCTTCTTCAACTGATGAGGTAGTAGTAACTTTCTTAGATCCAACTCCTCCAGAATAAGGGGTGGAGATTGTGTTCCATGAACTACTAGACCTCAAATAAAGATATCAATTTTGATGATTGATGTGGAACAAATTCTTTGTTATTGATTACATGTAAATTTCCTTTTTTTCATAATGGAGGAGACAATTGGGCCAAAGTACTCATGACCTCTATATGAGGAAATATGCATGTTCATTTTTTTGGTACATGAAGGATTCACTTGATTTTCATAACTACGTTTTGAAGACTTCACCCTTGCAATAAATGACTTCATTCCTTAATGTATTTCAAAAATCGTTTATTTTCCCACAAAAAAAAGAAACAATCAAATTTTGTAGTTAGAAGAATGGTAGAAACTTTTAAATGTAAGAACTTCCCCCACCATTCATAGTACATTTTGATTTTGAAAGGAAATTCGTTTCTTGATCTTTTAAATGGCAGATTCCTCTCTAATATACCCTATCAAAAATACCCCTTTTATTCAGCTTATGAAATAGTTAAGTGACCTTTTTCTATTATGTTATGAGTAATTGAACTTATGGGCACGGGTAAAGAGACTGCTAGAAAAAAAGTGCAGACAAACCGAATGTAAAAAGGAAAACACATTGAAGAATCTCTTTGTATTTTATTATGTGGGATTTTTCAACAGATGAGGTAGTAGGAAATTTCTCAATTCCAACTCCTCCAAAATAAGGGGTGGAGAATTATTTTCAGTGAAATACTACACCTCAAATCAAAATATCCATCTTCATTATTTTTGTGGAACAACTTCTTTGCTATTGATTGCATGTAATTTGTTATTTTTTTAATTCATGAAAAAATTGGTCCAAAGTACTCAGGACCTCTAGATGAGGAAATATGCATGTTGATTATTTTGTTACGTGAGGGATGAGCTTGGTTTTTATGAATAGGTTGGGTAGACTTCACCCTTCCAAGAAATGACTTCCTTCTATCATATTCCCAATGTTAAATTCCTCTAATACTACTCATGGAACTCTCACTCTCCCTTACAACTGGAATGGTTTTCCTCCCATACCTCTGTATCAGGTTATAATTTTTCCTTTCTCTTGTTTATGTCGAATACATTATCTCTATATCACTATTTTCTATATATTTTTCAATGCATGATTGAATGAGTGAGCTAATGTGCCTCATCTAGATTCCAAAATGCTCAACTGGCCCATTGTCTGAAGACTCTTATTCTATTTTTAATTATGCTACTTGGCTCTCTTTAGCATTTTCAACAACTTCTACTTGTAAAGAATTATCTCATCTTGATAATTCCCCTTTTCCTGCTTTTCTTCTTCCATATGCTTCATATCTAAATATATGGCACTTGGGATAGGCTTCTTGACATTTTCCAAATTCCATGATTTTTCACTACACTTCTCATGTTTATCAGGGAAACTGTATTCCACACATTCAACATAATGCCTTTTCAAGGCCTATTGTAAGGCTGACAATTTTTATTCACCATGTCTCCATTATTTTGTTTTCTTTACTTTGATATAAAAAAAAAATGGAATTGGCTCCTTTAAATGTGCACAATTCCCCTATTTATCTCATGTTGACTAAAACAATTAGATTATGCATATTTAGTTATATGTTTTCACCACACCTCTTCCATATATGATGGGTTATGCTTCATATGTTTCTTTTCATCCAAATCACTAAACATATGAATGCTTGACAAGGGATCCTTTAATGATGGAAAAAGTAGAGATCCCTCCCCTCTTCTCTCATTTTCACTAGAAACATGACATTCTTTAAATTCATATTGAGCTACAATTTGGTCATCTGGCATACTCAATGTATAATTTTCAACATGTTTCTTTCCCTCTATATTATCAATTTTTTCATGAATTTTCGACATATGCTCCCTGAGCTATGACAGATTCGTTTTCTCCTTCCCTTTATCATGTTTACGATGAAACCTTATGTGCAAGAGTTGATACTTTTCTTTCTGGACCTCAATGGAACGTGTAGGAATTATTTCCTCATGCATCACTTTAGGAAAACATATGTCCATATGCTACTGGATTTACTTGTGAACAATGATTGGATGTGAAGGGTTAGTTTCTTTATATATCACTTTTGTAATAGTGAAGTTCAATTGTTGTTACTTTTCTTTTAGAAGTTTCACTTCTGATCTAGGATGAATTACCTTATGAATTTCATTTTGATGAGAATGAATGCTTTATTTATGCACCTTTTTGAATGTGTGAAAATTTTGTGTCCCCTTCAAAACCATAAATTTAATAGGTTCATTTGCATCTATCTCCCGTTGAGTATTTATAGTGACATTTTCCTTTAAACACCAATCCTTATTTCCAGGAACACTCTAATTGGCATGGACATTATTTTCCTTCCCTACATAATCTTTCATTGCATTTCACTAGTGCTACATTTTAGATATTCCTTCTTAATATTTTCTTTCTCCTTCATGGTTTCTAGTTCCTTAGATTCCCATTCCCCTTCAAACATTCCCGATCTAACAAATTTTAAAATATTAGGAAACATTGGAGGATGAATCCTCAATTTATTTTTCATTTTATGTTTGGTTTATCCAACATCTACAAAACAAACCTCATATTTATATTAAAGTTCATGTTTAGTCCCAAATAAAGTGTTGGATTGTTCTACATCCTCCTTCATTTACCTTGGGAATCCTTAAGACTCTCCAAATCGTTTTATGACTCCACACTATGGTCATTCTCCTTATGAACCCTCTTGATTTTCAATGAACTACTCGAAGACGATGCAATCCTCTCCTTGTGGTGAAACGTTAGTCTTAAAGGAATCCTTGTTTGATCAAGTGCCCCCATGCTGCCTCTCCAATGTTGATTCAACCAATGTTGGATCATTCGGAATTAAATTTCAAACTTCTTAAGTAAATTGTTCTTCCAAAAGGAAGTAGAAGAAATTATTTTCCTTTGACGTGAAAAAACAAGCTTCATTGGGTGATAAACCATGGATTGTAAGTTACTGTGAAGTCAAATCCTATAGATACATGATGGAATACTACTCGATCTATGGAGAACATTATTAATGTGACATTCCCAATAATGATCTAGCCATCTCCAACCATTAGATAATCTCCCTATTCTTCTATAAGCTACAACTTAAGAAGGTAAACTACACACCCAAAATCAAGAAGGGGAGTAATAGAATTCTACAGGAAGAGTGGTTGAATGACCTCCATCTCAAATGGATCACATGCAACAACAATGATATCTAGAACTGAATTGGTGAAGAATGATTTTCCAATGAAATGAAATAGGGTCATTTGTGCAATAATGAGATAAGAAATCGTACAAAACCCAGAATAAAAATATAGTCATTTAGGTTCCGAGAAAAAAGATCACAAAAAATCCAGAAATCAAAAAATAAGATCCCCACGTGTAATAACTTTCTCATTTTTCCCATGTGTATATAATTGTTATTATAAAGAGGTGATTATTACTAATCCATACTATTAAAATTTCTTATTTTGACTTAAAGGAAAAATATTAGCATTGCTAAAATAAGAACAAATTCTCATAAGCTTCATAATGAAATTTGGCATTGGACATTTCCAAAGTACCCTTGTATGGAAGATTTTTTTTAATTACTGTAATTAAGAGGGTTAAATATGAAAAGTAGTTTCTCTTAAAATATTTTGCATATAGCAATTTTAGATCTCAATTTCAAAAGATTTGTCATACTACCAACCTTCCTCACATTATAACTAAATTAAACTATGGTAATATTGGAATGCATATATTAATTCTTTCTAAGCACATAAAATAATATTATAAAGAAATCTAAGTACTCACTTATTTTTTTAATGTTGAAGCATTATTTTCATCATTGTTTCCATCGTCATCATCGTAATTTCAGAAACGAAATTTTCTTTATAGCTTTCATTTTCCTTTCATGCAATATTACTGGAATAACATAGTAATTATGAGTAAAAATAATATGTTTTTTGATGTTTAAAGTTAACCACATATTTATGTAATTATCGTAATAATATTCAAAATTTAATGTAAAATAAAATAATTTCTAACATATTCTCATGTTAGATCTCAATTTCAAAAGATTTTTTTCACTGCTAACTTCTTAACATTATAGCTCAATAAAAATATGTTGATCTTGGAATGCTTCGCTTAAGGCTTTCCTACTCTCATCATTATCTCACTAAAAGGAAAAGACCCTCTAGTAGAGCTTATAAAGGAGGCTTTTAGTGTTATAAAATTGGCCGAAATTATCAAAAAAACATTCACTACAACATCCGTTTATGGTTACGAAGGTTTTGGAAGAGCTTTTAACGGAAATTCAACACAACTAAAAGAAATGGGTGGCCAAAGGTTATTACAATTTTTTTTTTTCATCGGTGTGCTACTCGAGCTTCAATGCACTGGTGCGTACATCCAGAAGGTGGCTCGGGCCAATAGAAGGAGCATGCACCTGGCCGTCAAGGTATAAAACTGCACCGAGCGCAGTGTTGGTGATACAACACACCGGGTCATTCTAATTGGTCTTGGGATTTTTTTGGTGCCCGTAGGTTGTCTCAACGCACCAGTGCGTAGACTTATAGAAATGCACCGGTGCGCAGTATCACACAAATGCACATAGATTTATAATTGGTATTGGTATTTCTGTAGTGCCCATAGGTCGCACAAATGCACCAATGCGTAGAGCCACATAAATGCACTGGTGTGCAGTATCACACAAACGCACTGAGATTTATAATTGGTATCGGTATTTGGGTGGTGCCTAGAGGTCGTACAAATGCACCGGTACGTAATTCCACATAAATGCATTGGTGCACAGTACCACACTAATGCACTGATATTTTTAATTGGTTTTGGTATTTGTGCGGTGTCCAGTTCACAGAAATGCACCGGTGTGATTCAGAATACAAATGCACTGGTGTACAGTAGCTGACACGCATCGATTTTTATTTTGTATTTTTTAGAAACATCGACTTGTGACAATGCAATTATTGTGATTTTTGAAATTTCATTATTCATCAAAAGTCAACATATCTTATAACAGTATTCATATTAACTAAATTTTTATTAATGCATTTGAATGTGATATTTGGATTAATTTGTTATATCATATCATAATTATTGTGATTTTTTAAAATTCATTATTCATCAAAAGTTGACACATATATATCTTATAACAACATTCATAAGAATTAAATCTTTATTAGTGCATTTGAATGTGATGTTTGGATTAATTTGTTATATCATATCATCAAATTTCATTGCATCTCTTCATTATAATATTTAATCATCCATAATTTTAATTAGTGGTGTTACATTTCACAACGAAAATGGAGAATGCAATAGAATAAAGTAAAACATATTTTATTATATATATATATGAATAATACCGTCTTTTTCATACAAAATGGGACAGTTACTGGCATCCCTTCATCTTTCAATTGGGACACTATGTCCATTACATTAAACAAAATGTCTGATTTCACATGATAATATTTCAAAAGATACAACGCCTTGCTTTGATATCCAAACATAGTGATCATCATTCTTAGCTTGAAATGCTGTCACTGCTAGAGCTACTTCCATGATGGGTTATTTTCAGGAATGTTTTGTTCACGGTGTTGATTGTTTTCTTCTTCTTCACCTTCCATCTACAAACATAAAAATATACTATAATGAGTGTATATACAATGGTGAGAATAAAGAAAATTGCAATATTAAATAATATACATCAATGTAAATCGAAAAGAAATGGCGTACCATTCCAATAATTGACTCATAAACTATACACATTGTTTCAAAACCATGTAACATGCCATCTTTTAATATTTCATCTGTTGGCGTAGTTACATACTTTGTTTCCTACAAGTTTTATACCTCATAACAAATCATATATTTAATATAATTGATTTTTTTGTTCTATTAATTATAGATGGAGCTGAGTAAAACAAGATCGATAGAGGCTTACAAATTCCACAATTAATCTATGATATGCCAACATATACTTAGAACCCATAGTTAACCCAATTTCAATCAAGTCGTCTGATGGTTCTTCTTTGTATGTTAGCACCTATTTGAAGACATTTAATGATGATTTTTTGTAAAACAACTCAAAAAATACAAAAATGAAATCTAGTTAAGTTCTTATAAGGAAGTAAAAATTACTCACAAACTTAGATATCAACCATTTTCTTCCCTGTCATCCTGTTTTATGTGCCGAATGGGTTCCATTTTCTTTTCTTTTCTGCAAGAAAATACTTGAAAATTAATATTTTATGCTAAATTTTTTATTTATTGTACCTAATGATCGAAAAATTTAGAGATTACATATTACATTTGAAGCACATTGTCGTTGAGATGGTTCTTCTTCCGATGCAATTTTTTCCATTTCTTTGACTATCTCCTTGTACACCTTTTTGGAAATTCCTACTGGCATATTTATGATAATAAAATTCAATTTGTTACATTGATAAAATTACAAATAAATTTTTAGATTAAAAAAATCATAATATACAAATCATCATCATCATCACTATCATTAAAATATATAACATATTAGTAGACGCAATAAGTTGAGATCCAGTTTACCTTATAAACTAGAATAATGTTTTTGTAACCATATTTAAATTTAATTAATAAGAACATAAAAACTTTAATACTTACAATATAGCAATATGTTTAACCATGGATTTTCACATCCACTTTTCCATATATTTTATTAACTTGTAAGTAGGATTTATCACAATATCATAGGCCAATACCATGGATTATCAATACAACATGCCCAAAATTTATATCTCATTTCACAATTAAATTTTTTTATTAATATTTTATTTGAATTTATTTTTATAAAATATTTTTGATTAAATATAAAAGAAAATATAAAAAGATTATAATTACTTTTGAGATATATCTACACTTATATCCCATTGGAATATATACCATAGAAATAGTAGCTATAAATTAAAATGCATTTTATGAGATATAGTAAAATAATAATTTTGTAACCATAGTTAAATTTCACTAATAGGCACATAAAAATTTAATACTTACAATATAACAAGATTTTTAACCATAAATATTCACATCCACTTTACCATGGATATTATTAACCATACCATACCATGGGCCAATAAGATGGATCACCAATACCACATTCCCAAGAACCATCTCTCATTTTACAATCAAAATAATATTACAATATAACAAGATTTTTAACCATGAATATTCACCCCATTTTACCATGGGTATTATTAACTATACAATACCATCCCTCAATACCATGGCTCATCAATACCACATGCCCAAAAACCGTCTCTCATTTGACAATCAAAATATTTTATAATTTTTTCTATTTAACTTTATTAAATTTTTGGGCCAGGAGACATCTCTTTCCATTGAATCAGAGTTTATACCATCTACCAAACCCATAAAACAAATCATTAAAATTTTTGTAGAGTTTAGGACGTGTGTGGTCAGGCACTTGTTGAAGTATGGAAGAGATGTTGTAATTTGACCGATTCAAATTACATAAAAATAAGAATGAAAATAAAATACAAAATTATTAATTAAAACTTTTTGACTTAACTAAATTACATAAAGATAAAATTGAGCTAAAAAATTAAAGTTAATAATTAAACTATGAGAGGAATCAAATCTTTAGAGGTGCAAACCTTTCTTCAAGTATTACACTCATAATGTAGGGTTATATAAAAATTCCTCAAGAGGTCATGGGTTATATAAAAACTCCTCAACTAGTCATTCTACACTATTACAAATAGGATTCACTTCGATATATTTGATCCCGTTGGAAATGATATTAATAGTGAGAGTGATGTTAATAGTGAGTGGTGGAATGAATCAATATTAAGGCTAATTTTAACGTTTATGGACATTTATTTTCTTTATTCAAACTTCACATCATTTATATGATAGAAATCATTAAAACACTATAACAACAACCATATGGATAAACACAAGCATACACATAATGAGAAACAAGCACATGAGACACAGAAGTTTTACGTGGAAACCCTTTCTGGAGAAAAACACCCATGCTTTTTGTTGTTATTAATGTAAAATAATAGCACCTACTCTATTACAAAAATATGTTTGTGAGCCCCACTCATAGGAGGCACCAAATCCCTTTCATTAAAGCACCAAATTTCAGCTCCTTGGATTCAT
The DNA here is from genome assembly GCA_034641835.2 of Pinus albicaulis. Lineage (NCBI taxonomy): Eukaryota > Viridiplantae > Streptophyta > Pinopsida > Pinales > Pinaceae > Pinus > Pinus albicaulis. The sequence goes on from JAXQQM020082229.1 coordinate 24,888, forward strand.
GCAAGCACCAAATTGCAAGAGGAACCAACCCACACGCCTTCTCAAGCACCCACTAGAGATGGAAGAACCAAATTATTGTATGTAGGCTCCAAGCCACACTCAAATAGGAACTAAATGATCACTGTAATTGATAACTGCTCTTCTTGATATGAAATCTGTTTTCTTCACCTATTTTTGCCTAAGAACTCTCTATGTTTTCAACCCTATACACACACTCTACATCACCTCAATATTCTTCTTAACAACAATCTCTCTGTCACAACCCATGTAGTACTCTCTACACTCTTCTCTTCAACTTCACAGACTCAATGCTTGGCCCATTCTATTCAATAGGCTCTTTCAGCCTTTCACACCACATCACTGACTCACTCAATATTCTTCCTCTACGTAGTAGAAAAATCTCTTTAAGGGTATCTTTCTCTACTTAGGCAGCCTTAGCCTTCCTCAATAGAAAACACTCACTTGGCCTCTCATACAAAAACACACTTATAGACATATATATCCACACTCCATTCAAAACAATGTTGTATTCCCTTGTTAGCTCAAATTTTCTCCTCCTTTTTGTTGCTCTATTGCACTATCGTCAATGTTGCCTCTACTGGCTATTTTCACACTACCTAACTGTACCTCTATATGGATCCTCCATCCTCTTGTTTCGTCTGACTAGGAAATTTCTTCCTCATTAACAAATAAGAATGGGCTCCTGAGCTCTCCATGAGTATTCATGTCTCAAAAATCTTGAATGTACTTCAACATGGCTTATCTTAATAATTTTGTGTAGTCCTGGTCCTTTCTAAATTTACCCAATGATATTTAATAGCCATTATTTATTTTACAGACCAACTCCTCTCCTCTTAGTTACGCTCAGTCGTTGACTCAATCATCCTTCATAGTCTCCATATTTCACTATCAGGGCCCTCATATCTTGTAACATTACACCATAGTGTTGTTTCATAGACTTTTATATCATAAATTTTATTAAAGATATGTTACAAAACCACAATATTTCGATGTTACTTTACCTCCTTCTTGCTCCTTTAGGACTTTGTGAGGACTTATCTCCTTGTACTTCAGCTTTACACCCTTATTTCTCTAGCTTCTACGCAAAAATTCCAATGTACATAAGTGCTCTCTATATCGTAGCTATTTCATATTTTAATTAGAATATAAGTTACAAGAACTTCAACCTCTACAAATCACATAGAACTTAGGTGTTAGGCCTTATCTATGCTATTGGTTCCTTTGATTTCTCAACCAAGCGCCACCACATCATAACCCCCTACATATTGTAACTTTCACAAAAAGCATTGATAAAGGAATTATGATGTTTCTTACCTCTGATTTTTTTCACATCACTTATTTGTTAGCCCTACTTTGTGCCCTTGGTTCTCTAAACTCCATGAACAAGTTCCCGTCCATATCAGACCAATGATATCCTAACTTCCTGAAAAAAAAATTATAAACAAGTTTTGATGTTTCTGACCTCCAATATTCTTCATCACACTTAGGTCCTATCCCTACATCGCACCCTTGCTTCTCTCAAATCCATGGCCAAGTGCTAGTCCATGTCCGAGGCCTTGATATCGAAATTTTTTCCAAATTTAATTAAATATTTATGAGAGATACATCTTATGATATACTGACCTTCGAGATGACATCATATAAATGTCAGAATTTCCACGTTGCATCTCCTTAGTGGTAACATGTGTCACGTGAATTTTCCCCATTAGGGCACAAAAAATGATGAATTTGACTGCCACATGTCCATCGTACAACCATGTCATGGTGATGTCATCTTCTACATCAAATTATTAGAGGCCAATCAGTTCCTCCCAATTGTCTTATTAGAGGATAGAGAAAGGGTCCCTCGGTTCTTGGTTTTTCAACGAAGCTTTATATTTCCTCTTCCTCACAAAACTCAACACTTTTAGATAATTCAAATTTAAGGACTTATGAGGTTCCAAAATCTCTTGGCTCCAAGACCATCTTGATATGTTGCCACATGTCCCATATTGGGGAGAGAAAAAGGGGTCCCTCATCCCCTAATTTTTCAATGAATTCCTTTGTAATTCATATTTCCTCATAATTTCCTCGTTTTTAAAAAATGTAATTATAAGGAATAATGAAACGCTGAGGTTATAATGTCCTCAAACTTCTGAGCTTCCAGTTTGTTGTGAACTCCAATGTTTTTGTGGTCTCCTACTTCTGATATTCTCAACTTTTCTCTAAACTCTAAAATTATGATATTTCAACCTTTCCGATATTTTTTTTTTTGAGTTAGCTCTCGAGGCTCCAAAATTTCGATATTATACCCTCCCAAAGTCCCAATATGCTAGGTTGATCTTATATTTCATCCTTGTTAGGACTTCAAGATCCTAACTTCGACAATCCATAACTTTTGATCGATGAAATTTGTAGACATCCACACACCATTGGAAATCTATTTAAAATCACTTTCTAGTGGAGAGGGTTTGATGTAGGATTTGATCCCATGTGCTACCTGCTAAATGACTACAAGCTCTCTATGATTCTTTTCAGGTTGACTCTTTCTCTTATGCCTAGAACCTGGACTCCCAACCACCATAGTCATCATTTTATGGCTTGTGAATTAAGCCTATTACTATGGTCATTCTCTCCCAGAGAGTGCAATAACCATATTATTCCCCCTTTGCTTGACATATCAATGCTAGCCCCGTTACCATCACAACTAGGCTAGAGTACATCAAATCCAACATCTGTTTCCACATCATGCAAGCACATCCATGTTGATTTGGTGGCATAAATTCCAAAACACTTTCTAACTGTTACAAAATTCCAACTTCCCAACTTGATCTCAAAGAATGACTATTTACATCAATCCCAACACATTTGCAGCTACTAACCATCCAAACAATGCCAATTGTCCAAAAATTTCCCACTTTGACATTGATGGCAACACCTCAACCTCATCACTTCTTTTCTTTGATGGCCAATCCTTATGCTGCTTCTACACTTCTCGTAGAATGAGCCACCAAATGGATTTTTCTCATTTTCATGGGCCATAAAAACTTCTCCAATAATTCTCTCCCCCTTTGAGATCATTTGAAAAGGGCTACAAGCTAACTTTTCTTCCATATGAGATCATAAATTTTCAATGACGAGGGCCTAGTTGTGAATGCACATTATTATCTACATGAAATATGGACATATGTGATATGCTTTGTCTAAACATATATTTTGTTTGCTATGAATTTCTCCAGTTTTTGACACCTTATGGCTATTGGCTAAATACCTCTCTTACTGATACCAAAAAATGATAATTCATTTTGACTTTATCTTCACTACCTTTACTCCTTCATACTCTATTCTCACTTCTCCTGAACTTCTTAAAAACTTCTCCCCTTGAGATCATACTTCTACAATAGCAATTGCTACTTAAAAAATACCAATTGCAATAATAAATATATACAAATGGGACAATGTGATAGGTGAACTCTTAGAGATCCTTTTCAGAAAGAAAATCTCACTTGCACACATGGTTACTCCATATGAGCCCAAACTATTAACTGACATATTGATACCAACTAAAATTTAAGGTACTCACACAATATTATACCAAGTGTGTTCATGAACATAATACTACTAGGAAAAATTAGATTCACAACTTACATGTAATAACGGTATTTCACCCAAGGTGAAAACCTTTCATTTACTTAGAAATATGTCTTCCTCAGGATGATAATTGTTTCCTTCCACTTCTATCAAAGACACTTCCCTTGATGCAATGATCAATGATCTCTTGTAATTTATTCTGTGCTTCTACGTGGGGATTGATTCTGTGAACTTAAATTAATTGTGGGCATCTTGTCATTCCACACTTCTTTGCAACTCATCTTCTTCTTCCCACAACATAAGTTATTGTTTTGTGCTCCCCCTAATCTAATTTTTGTTTCAATCCTTTCTCTTCAATGCTGATAAATTTCAAATAAGGAAATACAATATTATAATCAGCAAGAGGACTCAAGCATACCTTCAAAAATTAGATGCACATTTATATATATTATTTATAGCTTCCTACATTTGACTTATTCTGACTCCCTTTAGGCCATTCTCTTCTTTTACTTAATAGAAACAAAGGATCTACTCCCCATAATAATATCAACCTCCTTCTTTCTCTAAACCTTCATGAGTTGAGTCCTCACAGAAGCTTCACTCTCCAACTTCTTCTTTTCCCATGTTTGGGCTTTCTTTTGGATGTGCATGGATGGAGGAATATTTTCCTTCAACTCCTCCTTATTGACCCAAATATTCTTGACTCCTTTTTCCCCTATAGTTGGCTTTGCTACAAGAGTAGGACGATCATTCTTCTTATTTCTTCCTCCTCTTTTCATCTTGTTCTTTTGACATAGAGCATTGAAGACAAATTTGTATTCCTTATCTCCATTGTTTCTTTGTGTCTTAAAATAGAATGTTTCTAAATGAAATATAGTGAGAAGCATGCCATTTATTCTCATATCTACAACTCACTCTCTTTTGACCAATACTTTCACAATTGTAGCATTTGACATAGCACCATAATGGGTCCAATGAGTTATTATTCTTGACAAAATTTTGTCAAAACTTGTATCACTACCAACATGATTTATTCAAGCCACTTTATGCATTTTTGGGTTGATGCTACCTAACATATATCTTTTTCTTGCATGCCAAGTACAATATATGGCTTTATTTTCAAATTGTATTGCAATAATAACAGTATCCATGAAAATGCTTCTGATGACAAAAAAAACCTTTTACATGAAGGCTTTGTCCTTGACAAGGAATGGACCTTGGTTGGTTCTTTATTTACCTGCCATGGTTTCCTAGAATGTTGCTACTTATCCTTATATTTTTTCCTTTTCTTCTCTTATTGTTGGTGATTTCTTTTTTTTGGTGCTATCCAACAACCTATTTTCCCTTGTTTTTGTTGGAATGTTAAACTACCCTTACTTGGGTGGTTGAAATTTCATCATTTTCCTTCTTTGAGCTTGATTCTTCTTTGAAACACAATCCATCCTTGATGAGAGGGAATATTTTTGTAGAAATAATTTTAACCAACAATTTATTTCTCTCCTCAAGCTTATTATATTGAAAAAAAATCTTCACTTACCCTTTCTAGGTTATGTAGATTCAACGAGGCTACTTCACTTTGTAGTATATCACAGTCTCACCTTCTCTATCATTTAGATAGTTGGTCAACATGGTACTCAGTCTTCTAGCCTCTTCCTATTGAGAATTTAGATCAACTATTGTTTGGCTCAACTTTTCATTCTCAAGCTCAGACATTTTCAAATTTTCCTCTTGCTTGATATTTGCCTCTGATAGTTCATTGATCTCCTTTAGACCAGATATCAACTTCTTTCTAAAGTAGATCCTTTCATTCAGATATTTATATTCACTATAATAGGTGCCAGTTGAGTCACCACAAATATCTAAAACCATATCTATGTCCATGGAGCCTTCCACATTTCTAAGGGGTATCACTTATTCATCACTACCTAGGGTACTATTATTTTCTCCTACAGATCAGTAGACCCGAGATATCTCTTCTTTCTCTAAGGATCCCTAATTTTTTATTTCTACTAATGAAGGTATCTCTTCACAATAACTATACATATGAATATATTTATATTCGAAATAAGAATATGAACATCTAGTGGCTAAGTGACATATTTCTTTACATTTATCACAAAGTAATAACTTACCTTTTGAGAAGCATGGAATCTCATTAAGGTCTTATTCTTCACCATCCTTGGAGAAAATATAAGTAGTTTTCTTAGATTCAGGTTCATGACTTGAGCAGCATGGTATCCCTTCTAAGACTACTTCATCATCAACATGAGTGTGATGAGCAACAAATTTTTCATGTTCTCGTTCATTTCTAGAGCAATAGGTTTCCTCAGCCTCTTCTTGAGACACATGGTTATGTCTTCCATACATACATTGCATATTGCCAAAAATTTACCTTTTTTTCTTAAAATTATTCATTGTATCAACATCTCACTTTGATATGCCTTTCATGATAATTTCCTTGGGTTCTGTATTGAACTCATTCCTCTCTCCATATACCACATAAATCCAAATTTCTTCATTGACTATCATCAAGTACGATTTCATTCTAATGCTCTAGAGCTCATACTTTGATCCATTTAAAAATGGAACTCCTTCTGTTGTTAGCGAAGTTTGATTAGCCATTTTTTCCCTTTGATATACCTTCTAGTGATTAAGCTATTCCTAAACGAACCATTCTCTCATACTAATTGTTGGAAGTAATGTTAATACTAAGAAGGAGAGTGAATCAATATTAAGGCTAAATTTAACATTCATGCCCATTTATTTTCCTTATTCAAACTTGGCATCCATTATATAAGAGAAATAATTAACACACCATAACAACAACCATATGAATCAACACAAGCATACACAACATGACCATAAAACACATGAAACACAATGGTTTTACGTGGAAATTGTTTAAGGAAGAAAAAAAACGAAACTTGTTGTTGTTATTGATGCAAAATAAGAGAACCTACTCTATTACATCAATATAATTGTTAGCCACAACTCACATGAAGCACCAACTCCCTTTGATTGTTTAACAGTACCCACTAGTAGGAAGCATCAAATCCCCCCTTTTGTAGACACATGTTCATCTTACCAGAAGCACCATTTGAAGCACCAAATTCATGGATTTGTTGAAAGCACCAAATTTCATCTCCTTATATTTATGCAAGCACCAAGCCCCAAGCCTTCTGAAGAACCCACTAGATATGGAAGCACCAAATCTCTGTATGCAGGCTTCAACCCACACTCAAATAGGAAATCAATGTTCACTGTAATCAGAAGCCTCTCTATTGAATATCATCTCTTTTTTTTCAACCCTTTTGGCCCAACATCTCTCTATGTTCTCGACCCTCTCGACACACTACATCATCTCACTATTCTTCTTAATTACGTTCTCTTTGTCACAACCCATGTAACACCCTCTGCACTCTGATCTTCAACTGCACACACACAAATCTTGGCCCCTTCTATTCAACAGGCATTACCAGCCTTTCACACCGCATCACTCGTTCACTCAACCTTCTTCCTCTGCGCAACATCATAACCTCATTTAGGGTATTTTTCTCTACCTATGTTCCTTTAGCCTTTCTCAGTAGAACAAACTCACTTGGCCTCTCATACAACAACACACTGAAATATGAAGCTCTCCAAAATCAACTCTCAACAATTTTTCATTCCCCCGTTAGATCAAATTTATTCCTCTTTTTTGTTCCTATGCAGCACTATGCTTAATCTTGCCTATGCTACCTATTTGTACAGCGTGCGAGTGTACCTTTGTATGCCTCCTCCATCCTATAGTTTCATCTAACTAGGCCAATGTTTCTTAATTAACCACTTAGGATGGGATCCTAATAACTTCTCCATATTGATATTTATTCTCAATTCACCTTCACACTCTAATGAGGCTCTCCATGCTTATTCATGGTTGACAGAGCTATAATGTATATCGACATGGATTTTTTAATCATTTTTCTGAGTCATGGTCCTTTATACGTTGACCCAATTATCTTTAAAAATCATTATTTATTCCATCTACCAACTCCTATACTCTCATTTACTCCTTCATACTCTCTGTATTGCATTATCAGAGCCTTCATATCTTGTGACATTACACTATATTGTTGTTTCAGAGCCTTTTCTATGGTAACATTTATTGAAGAGATGTTACAAGATCAAAGTATTCCAAGGTGCCTTTAGCTCTTTTTTTCTTAGTCCCTTTTCCTATTTTTCGAGCATGGGACCGAGTGTTATTACTGTTGGTATAACATTATGTGTTATTACCTTTAGGACCTGCCAAGGCCTTATATCCTTGTATTCCTTCTTTGTACTCTTGGTTTTCAAGATTCTACATCCAAACGCTAACATACATCAGATCTCTTTGTATCGTAACATGTGGATATTGCAATTATAAAAGAACTTACGAGAAATACAACCTCTCAAAAACCCATATAAATTAGGTTTTAGGGCCTCTCTGTGCCCTTGGTTCCTTTAGCTTTCTCAACCGAGCGACACCACATCGAAATCCCCTACATATTGTAACTTGGTAAAAAACCATTTATAAAGGATTTTTGATCATTCCAAACTCCAATATTCTTCATAGCACTTAGGTGCTAGCCTTCATCTATGCTTTGGTTTGGTGAACTCCGTGACGAAGTGCCAACCCACATCGGAGCCATAATATTTTCACTTGTTCAAAAATAATTTATAAAGGATTTTTTTTGTTTCTAACCTCTAATATTCTTCATAGCACATAGGTGCTAGCTCACCTTTGTGCCCTTGGTTTTCTGAAATTGACGACCATGTGTTAATCCATATCCAAGCCCCTAATATCAAAACTTTTGCATAATGAAATTAGCAAGGATTTATGATATTTATATCCTATGATATACTGAACTTTGATATGATGTCATGTTGATTTCATCATTGCCACGTGGTGTATCCTTAGTGGTGACATGTGTCACAAAAATTTTCCCCATTAAGGCATCGAGAATACTGAATCAGGCTTCAACTTATCCACCATACAACCATGTCATGCTAGCATTATCTTCCATGTCAACTTCTCAGGGTCTAATCACTATTTTCGTGTGTCCTATTAGAGGAGAGAAAAAGGGTCCTTGGTTTTTCAAAGAATTACTTTGTATTTCCTCTTCCTTGCAAACCTTGATGCTTTCAAAGAATTAAAATATAAGGAATTAAGAGGTACTAAGGCTTTGAAATATCTAGGCTTTGAGGTCCCAATACATTTCCACGTGTCTCATTTTGAGGATAGAGAAATGGATCCCTCGGTCCTTGGCTTTTCAATGAATTCCTTTGTAATTATTATTTCCTCACAGCCTTGGTGCTTTCAAAGAATTTTAGTTATAAGGACTTAAGAAAATTTGCAGTTTTGATGTTCTTGACCTTCTGAGGTTCCAACTAGCTTCGACCTTTGATGTTTTGATGAATTATTTCTTATGATATTATGAGATTCACTCTGACCTCTGAAATTGAGATATTCCATTCATTTTCGATATCGGGTTCTAAGAATCGACTCGCAAGACTCCAACCTTCCGATATTTTTTTCTCCTAAGGTCCTAATATGGTACATTTCTTTGATATTTCATCCTCCTTAGGAATTCAAGATCCTAACTTTGGAAATCCATACCTTTGGATCTCGAAGGCCATTCTTCAGACTCCCATACACCATTGGAAAGCTATTTTAAATAATTTTCCAATAGAGAGGGTTCGATGTAGTCTTTGAGCCCATTAGCTACCTTAAAAATGGCTATAAAATCTGCCATTAGTTTCATAGTAACTCTTCTTCTTACGCCTAGAACCTGGACTCCCAACCACCATAATCATCATTTTCTCACTCCTCCAATAAGCCTGCTACTGTGGTGTTTCTCTACCATATACTACAACAACCATGGGATTCTCCCTTAGCTTTACCCATCAAGCACATCAATGCTAGCCTAATTATCATCATAACTAGGTTAGGAGACATAAAATCCAACATCTGCTAGCATATGATGCAAGCACATACATCCATGTTGATCTAGTTGACATAAATACCAACACACTTACTACCTCTCAAGTAATGCCAACTGCCTAGCTTGATCTATGAGCATGACTGTTGTAATCAATTCCAACACACTTACAACTACTAACCATCTAGACAATGTGAAATTTCCAACAAATCCCTCTCCCCACTTGATAGGTCCAGAGTTAATATGGATCTAGGCTCATATTATTTTAAATTTTATATTAAAAGTGAGTAAGTTTCATTTTCATATATATATATATATATATATATAGAGAGAGAGAGAGAGAGAGAGAGAGAGAGATATTTATTACTTTTATTTTAAGGATATGCTAAAGTGAAATGTACTTAATCTTATAATGGTTAAAAGTGTGTGCTTATTCTTAAGAGGTTCTAGTTTTAACTATAGTGAGGGTAGATTATAGTATGAATTCTTAAACATTAGTAATAAAATTGTTGCTAGAGATCAATTTGTTGTGTCCTATACTTCAATATTTTGTGTAGCTTAGTTTCTAACTCATAATGATAAGTTAGTTTATATTCATGGGATATTCCTTGGATGAACGACGAATAAAATAAGATGGTATAGTGCAGTTATTGAACTATTATCTCATTCCATTTCATTTGGAATATGTCAAATTTTGATCATTATGTTATATTTATAGCTCATAGTATTACATTTAAATGATGTCTATGAAATAAATAGTTCAACAATGCTAAGAATGTTTTTACGAGTCCGTCTCTTGGAAATATAATTTTATTACATTGAATATCAGCATATTCTGAGAAATCTAAACATATAAACTTTTGCATTGGAAAATCATGTGTTAAATAGGAATCTGCAACATTTGTAAACAAAAACAATATTTATCCACATATTGAACAAGATAAATTGAAATGATAAGCAGTAGTCTTCATTAAGTAAAATAGTTTGTAAAAAGTGTGTCACAAAAAATGTCATCCAAAGACATAAGGCCTCGTGGCCTTAATTTTCCAGACATGCTCATACTGAAAATTAAAATCTATCCCTAAAATACTAGCAACTAAGGATAATGGTGATCATCATAGAACACTATAGAACATCATATGTGTGGTAGAAAGTGGTTGATCAGCCATGGAACTCTTAATATGTGCCTCTAGTACCAAAAAGGAAAACCATCAAGCGCCTTCTCTGGAATTTCTAGAACCAAACTCTCTAGGTTCTTCTCTAGCTTAGTCCAAGCCTCTGTTACATTAGGGTTAGGCACCATGACAAGTAATGGATGATCTTTTCACTTTTCAAAACGTCGTAATCATGTTTGTCTAGCGAGGCTAATATCTGCATGACCAATTCACATAATTAGCTTTGAATGTCAAAAAACAAAAATACAAATTAGAAAACATAAAAGCCATCAAAATGAGATGTTTTTACGTAGGCTATCCCACTGCATCCTTGCTAGGAGTGGCATATCTGGGTCACCTCTTTAATAATTACATGCATATGGAAAGTATTCTATCATAACGATCTAAAGTTTTAGCCAACCAAATAACTTAGGAGTATATTTTGCCACTGGGTCATCACCTCCATGGTGATCCATCAACGAGAGCCACAAAAACATGTGAGGATTCTTGAGTTCCTCCTATCTATGCTAAAACTTTTTGTGGAGCAAGGAGGGGAATATGCTTGAGAGAAAATTAAATCAGTAAAGCACCATATCCAGAGATCTTCAGTTTCTCTATTTTTTCTCTATTTAATTGTCCTTTCATGTTGGAAACTAACCCTTCGCACCAGTTGAAAATAGTGGTTTGTGAACACTCGACGATGATCTGCATCTGAACCTTTGTGGCCAAGTGAAGAATTGCGCTTCCACATAGCCTGGTAATTGCAAATAATATGGTTCTTAAGGGGATTTTATTAATGGTTTTGATGTCAATTCTTCCATCCTTGAGCTGAGCCCGTCAACAAAATATCGCCTTAAATAAGTAGCATCGATTTATCCACCTATTATATGTCCATCCAAGATATATTCATCCCTCTGCAAGAGATTCTGGTCAAAATATATATATAATCAACTTCTATGGTCAGACACTGATCTCTTAACACAAAGCACTAATCTTGGACATTCCATGCCCTCACCATCCAAGCCATGAGATCTTGCTGAGCTTTCATCCCTAGAATTAACCAATGTTTTTATAAGCCACAATCCCTTTGGGCCTTAAACATCTTGGTTTTCATGCTCTCTCTATCACTAGTCCTTTATGAACAGTCAAAATGCATGAAAATAAAAATTGTGGAAGGTTAGAAAACAATGTGGGTGATTTTGCAAACTTTGGAGGTGTATTTATTATTTATCGAAAAACCCTCGGTGCTTTCGTGGTATCTCTTTACAAACAGAACGCATTTTCATGGTTTCTCAAGTGAAAAAACATGGAAATAGTGGATTTCTATGTGTCAAAATAATCAGTGTGCTCGGGCCCGATGAAAGGTAATCGTGTACATCTGAGGGTGCATTTTAAAAATAAAATTGACCCAAAAAAACGAAAACACATGGCTGAAATGAAAAATTAGTCAAATTAAAATGAGTATAATGAAGAACTCTCTTGCCTAGAGAACACGGTTCTTTATTTCACCCATAGTTTTGCTCAGAATAAAATTCTGAAATTTTTGGTAAAAAACCCTCTTTTTTCTCTTAATTGGTTAAAAACTGGAATAGTGAAAATTATTTTACTTGTTGAACTTTTATAATCTTTAAGACCATAAGAACATTAATTTTTATTCCTTTTATGTTTTAAATTAAAAATTTCTAGGGTTTTTACGATATTTATTTTACCAAATATCATATTTTTTGGGTTTAATGTGTAGAATGCAGCATAAAAATGGATCGTTTTGATGTTGATAAAATTTTTGTCACTTTTTCAGGATCTCAAAAAATATGAAAAAGCAGAACCATGGAGTTCTTTGTTAAGCCCTTTTCATACTCTCTAAACATGAAAATATTGTCAAGTACTTTACTACTCGAACCCGAAAAAGTAAATGAATAGTCGTCTATTTAGTATAAGTTTATCACTTTTCTAGAATGAACTAGAATATTTAATAAAAGGGTATACGTTGACTAATCATAGTTAATAGAGCTCTCTCCTATATTATTTTATCCTTTTTTGGGCTCGAGGGACTAAATTTATGTTTTTCTCCTCACTCCTTAAAACTAAAAAGCAATGATCTTTACTTTCTCTGGGCTCATTAAAATTTTACATCGGAAGAACAACATGAGTTTTATTTTCGTGTGTTTTCAAATTATTTAAACATGAAAAAAACATCGAGTTACCCCTTCTCTGGACTCATAAAATATAAAGAAGGTAGGACTCATCAATCATGACGAGACTGAACCATTCCTTCTTAGGGTTCGCTAAAAATACTTCGAAGGACTCATAGGAAGGATGCACTTGAAAAACAAGAAAATGTTATCATCGTCAAGCTTGACAAAAATAAAGAGGTATTTTCCAGTAATGGTGGGGGGGAATTGGGAAAAATAATTCATTTATTGCAGTATGTCGCTCTTGACCATGAGACTCCATCACATATGTGTTTGGGTTGGGTAATCCATTTGTCTCATAGTTAATCGAACCTCATTGAACATCTTCAACTAGTTTTGGGTATTATAATTCGGTTAATGTTGCCAAATATATGTCATCTCATCGTATGTTCAAGAGGATTTCAACATGAATTCGAATTATCTTTCAATTTGTAGCCTCCAATCATGTCTGCCATCCCGAAGAATCATTTCCTTTCGACTACAACTTATTATCTAGGAATTTGATCTACAAAAACCTCTTTAGTACCTTGAGATATGCATGCCTTAATGATAGGTTTCTCGCATTCGACGATAAGTTCTCGTTATTGACCTTCAATTGAAAAATTCTATGAGTGATTGAATTCAAGACATATTTTTATGCTAAATAAATTGTATTGGGCATACCTTGAGGACCATTTTCATTAAGATTCAGGAGGAAAGTCACAAAGCATATATGCAGATATTTGAAGAGAAGGATCCTCATAGATGGATTGAGTTTCTGGAGAAGGAGGACAGAGAGCCTTCAACATCCCCATCTGCTCCTGCTTTCCATATTAGCATGGGGATGAGGCTCATTACCTTCTGCTCTTGGATGTGAGTCCAATTTACATAATGAGAAGGTATTTGGGGTGAGATGGATGCGATTGAAAACGGGATGTGATGAAAATCATGATTATGTGAGATGCATGTGTTCTTGTGGAGGATATTTTATAGTTGGATTAGATACACAACTAATCACCATCATAGAGGGATCCAACACATGATGTTCTTGCAGAGTTAGATGAAATTTGGGAATGGAGGAGGTCATGAGAAGAGCCATCTAGATGCTGATATATGGATATGTGCCTTAGTGATGGAGGTTGTTGAGATTGTGTTGTCAAGCACGACAAAATTTTTAGGGTGGTGGAGGTTGTCAAGGCCTCGAGTTGGCGAGCACCCAAGAGAGTTGAAAAATTGACGATCATAGTTTGAGGCATGCAGGCACACCGATGATGTGTGATGGTTGTCATGTTCATTTAAAGGTGACTCAAGTTGGAGCGTTCGATTAAAGGCGATTCAGGTGGATGTTCGGTTATATGCAACTCATCTTTAGTTAAAGGCGAAAAGCGGGCATGCACATTATATCCAACATGGTGGGTGATTATGGATGAGTCATCATGCAAAGGCACATGAGGCAACCCAAGTTGAGAATTCAGGTGGGAAAGCACCTAGGCAGAAAAAGTGCCCAAGTGTTTGAATGAGTTCGGTCACTCAACGAGGATAGTGTGGTAGCGGTCGACTAGGGTGGATGAGTTGGAGGAATGTCATGTGAGTAGATTGGATGGATTGACCTATGTGGATGTGCTACACATTGAACGGGCATACAACTAAATAAACATGATGGCTGAACAGTGGGCCAACCGATCCATGGGCCAACCAACTGTTGTGACCTTTAGATGGAGTAAGTCTTAGGTGGATAGCGTATATATATAGGTGCTCAGGAGATGGTGTTTTTTAGCAAGGCGTAATTTTGGGTTATGCAAGTTGAAATAAAAAGACCGAACCATAAGGGGCGGGTAGGGCGAGGAAACAAGCCAAGGGATTGTGGTTTTTTTTAGTAAGGTGTAATTTTGGGTTCTGCGGGTTGGGAAAAGTCTGAACGTAGGCGCAAGCAGAGGGTGACCTACTGATGGTACTGCAAGTGTCACAGGAAACCTCAGCCCAAGTTGTTGCATCTAACTTGAGTGACCTGAGATTTCTATGGGAGACTCATGAGTTGGGAAGAGTTAGAATAGGTCAACATAATGGGTATGAATGACCGCTACAATAGGATGAGGGTGTGGCCCGTCAGAGTCATGAGTTCGACGTGCAGAGGTAACACGAAAAAGTTTGGTAGGCATGCAGGATGTGCATGGTGAGTCAGCAGGGCATGTCGAATGGGCACGACAGTTCGGTGGGAAGTGAAGGTGTACACAATAACACAAGAAAATTGTGTTGTTTGGCACAATAATTCAGGAAGGGTGCACAACAGGTGAAAAAAAATTGGAAAAAGTGTGAAAGCCTCGATTTTGAAGGCTATACAGGCTTGTAAAGTATTTTTGTATAATTTAATTACATAAATTATTATACTGGGAAAACTCAAATTAGATGGGTGTTTCCCTTGTCATATATGGTGTATGTGTATGAATTTTATAATTTTATATTCCACTAGTTGTGAATGAGGAATTGATGACAGATAATTAATTCATTTATGATGCATAATAAACACAAAGTAAAATACGATTAAGTGTTGGATATGTGTAGCCCGTGAACTTAAGTATTGGTTAGAAGAAAAATTCCAGTGATTCCACAGCCGCTTATGCATGGTTGGAAAACTACCACAAGGGTAGGGGCATGACAGGCCTAATCCCATGAAGAGAAAAAATGATAGGGGGGCTAATCAAGAAGGGGCTAAAGGAATCATAGTTTTTTTATTTCATAATGTCTCCCTTAATAAAGCTATGATATGTTAAGTCTCCAATATTGTATTAAAGAGTGTTAAAGGATGAATGGGTGGGAAGCTAGAGAGTGACTGTACACGGAAGAGTTGTTTCTAGAGGATGAATGAAAACTACAAATATTGTTGGGTTAAGGAAAAAAGGAACACATTTATTAGAAAAAAAGTAGCCATGTTGAAGTAGAGACAAGATCTGTAGGAGTACAAAACTCATGATTTCTATTAAGAAACTAGGGAATACAGTGTTGTAGTGTATGTGTTGAAGAGAGTGGAGTAGAGTGTGTGAAGTTTGAGGAACTGGAACAAGTGTTGAACTGAAGAACAGTGATATAGAAGGCCGAGAGAAAAGTATACATTGTTGAGAGTGGAAGAATGAGTACAACGTGTTGTTGCATAGTGAGAAAAGGATAGAGTTTTTTAGTGTGAGGCCGAGAGAGCCTACGGAATAGTAGAGGACCAAGAGAATAAGTATGATAGTGTACTGAATGATATTGGTACTTTTCTACTTATGTATTCACCCATATTTTTAATTTAAAAATTGTATGGAAGGTATAACAATGGCTAGAGGAGGTGGTGACCTACATTCACAAGAGGTTGGTATCTCTTGGAAAACAGGTGATTTCTATCTTAAGGGTGTTAATGCCTCTTGTGAGTGGATGCTCACAAACAAATTAATGTAATTAAGTAGGTGCTTAATTTCATTAGTATTTTGTATTTATGCTCTCTTAAGTAACTGACAGTAGATGAAAGAACTAAAAAATTGATTCATAAAAAGTTTTAAGAACCTCACTATTATTGACTCACCCCTTCTCTTAGCAATTCCTTATTCCAAGAGTTAATGGAAAAATAGACTAGGGAACCTAGAAAATAGTCTATTAGAGATAACCATGATTAATCTCTTAACTTATTGTGATACAAAACTATGCACATTAAATATTGAAACTAACCACAACAAAAGAAAACATAATAACATAAAGTAAAAATATAATATGGATGCAAAGGGAACAAAACAAAATACTTTCAAATATAAGCCTAGAAGAAATTTAATCTAAGATTCCTAAAAATATATGTTTTCCTTGTTAATGTCCCTCTCTCCCTCATCTCCAATAATAATTATATGATAATATGTTCCATTGAGAATTTATGGTATCTTCTCATTCCTTTGAAAATTTTTAATTTGGTCTCCTAGCTAAATTTTTCATATAAAAAACATGTATATTACCTCAAACACGTTATTAAAGATGGAAGTTTTTTATCATATTTTACTATTAAACCCTTTATTATTCAACTCTTTTGTAACACCTACTCTTATTTACCACTTACTTTTACCATGATAAAAAAATTTACATATACTTACATGTAACATTTCTTAAATTGTAACGAATAAACACTAGGTTCTAATTATTAATGTGATCATATAAAGTTTTGACACATAGGATAGTACCATAATTAAATCACAATTTCATAACGTTACCAAATATTCCAGGTTTTGTTGAATTATTTTAACGTATTGTCATCTCATAGGTATATAATTGGAGTTCTAATCATTTAATTCTCGGTCAAATCTTGCATAAAGTTACCAGATATTTCCAATATATAAAGTTTGGGTTGTCTTTCATTATTGAAAACTCTGCATTGGTTTACTTTAATTTTAATGTACTTTTAACTAGAAAGGTCGTCTAGATTTCTTTTCAGCAATTAAATTTCTTTCCTGGTCATCATAATGGTGGCATCTGTCCAGTTGTCCTAGCGTTACCTCTGCCATTGGATCTCGACTTCGTGTGATCGACAGTGCTTTGGATGGATGGGGTGGGTTAGGGTAACCACCCACCCCCAAATCCCACCTCAGGCATCATTGTTTCTTTAAGCTGTTGGGGGAAAAGCCATGGCTCTGCAACTCCTTTCTCTCCGGCCAACAGAGAATTGTTCTCATCATGTCCACTCTTGTGAAGCCATACTATGGCTCCCTCCAAGGTTCCAGGTTCTTCGTTTCAGAGCGTCGAGTAACTCTCCACTGTCTACAACATATTTCCAATTTCTTGTCAACGAGGTAAACTTTATTTGGTGACAATTTATCTTTCAGTAGTTTTTGGTGTCATATGTAAGGGTTTATTTTTTTCTCTTTCCTTTACGGTTTTAAGAAATTTCCTTTTAAGTTTCATTGAGTTTTCTAATTCTCTATTCAGTTCTTCTCTTTCTATGGTTTTGACTAGACACAGCTTTAAGGCTTGCGGCATACCAATATGAGGACCCAACATCGACCATCTCTTTGAAATACACCGGTAAGTAAATATTGTCGGTCTTCTCCAGTAAATCGTTTACATTCCTGCAATATATTCACTTGGTCTCCATCCACTTACCTTGTAGGTGAGGACCCAAGCTTCGATGAAATGTTTAGATGCAAAAATAGGTTCTTGCTTGTTTAATGAGGAATGGATGCCATATGAGCTCCTCTTAGGCTTGGTCTTTTTGCTGTTATGTAAAAATGTATGAATGAAGTTTCTCTCTATTCTCAGAGATGTTTTCGTTTAACCAAGGGTTTCATATTAAGGCTATGCCTTACTTGTCATTGTAAAGTATTATTCAAGATTTTCCTAGTAATATTATTTTTCCACTTGACTACTGTATAACTATTTTTATTGACTCAAGGTATTCAAACAAAGCTAGTATGGTTGAATTGTAGATTTCCTAGTTTTCGTCTTGCAAAAAAAAACTTCGTATACATATATTTGAATCTTACTGTTTTCTGATTTGATGGTTAAATATTGCATGTTTTATTGAAATTCGGCATTCTCCTATACCTCCTTTTATGGCCTACCTATCTAGATTCAATAAAGAGATTTCTTCGTTATATTCAGAGTACTCTCTCAATGCTCCGGTAATAATTCTACTAGGACTAGAGCCAGGTTCTTGTTTAAGTTTCTGGCTCTAAACCCATAGAAATATCTGTAGAATTATAGTGAGGGTTTTGCTCAATATTGTTCAGTCGTTTTGGACAGTTATGGTCCACCTTGCATATTTTCTATTATTGATTAAATGATTTCTATTTCGTAATCCATAATGGCTAGTGCTATTACCTTCTTTGCACGTTATGGAATGTTCCTCCTTGTTTCTACTATTGTTACAAGAAAATAAAGAGTAATATTGTGGTTTTAGTATTTATTTTCCGTTTAAATATGAAGACTATATTCAGTTGTTTTTTATGTTTTTCCATTTCCTAGAAAGATATTTCGTTCGCATTTGATTATACATAGATTATTCTACCAAGGAGAATTTTCTGTCTTTTTTACAGTACACTATAATAGTTATTCAGATTACATTCTCTTATAATTCATTCTATGTTTTGGCACTCTAAAAGTAGAAGTAGAATTTTAGTTTTATGTTCACTTGCATTCTATTCCTTGTACAGTAGTAGAAATAGATTCCTGGTTCATATTTATATACATTTCCATTCCAATATTGCACAGAAGAATAGTAAATAAATTCTATTGTATTCCTGTAGACTCTTATACTATGCTGGTACAATGACAGAATAAATTATATAGATATTTCCTATCTCTTTCACAACTACTTTCAACTATTATAAATCTTGTTACTAGCTACTGAATATCAAATAGTAAGTTAACTACTAAATATTAAATAGTAAATTGAACATTGTATGTACCTACTTCAGAGTTTATGATTTTGTATCAGTAACTTTTGGTCCACCCAACCATAAGCAAGGCGATTACGTCCTCTGCTTCCCCCTTGATCCACACCATGTTTGAGGAATTTGTATGAGACAAGAAGTCTGGCCTTGGGATTAAGAAATCCAGTCTAGCTTCTCTAGGCTAAGTTCCTTGAGTCCCACTGGTACTTCCACCAGCTCTGGACAACTCAAAATAAGCACTCACTACTTATCTCCCTAACTCTTATGCACACAGAACCCCATTCCATCCTAGGATTTTACCTTAAATCCTTTCTAGGATTGGTAACTACCAAAACTGTCTCAATCTCTTCCTGGGCTTCTTGGAATATTTTTACCACACAGTTACTTTCACCTTTTACTGAAAATAAAACTCTTATTTACTTAAATACTTTAAAATAAAAAGTTATGTGTTAATATCCTTAACAAATGCCTCGTTCATTCTAATTCAAACTATGTATAAATAGGTAAAAATTAAAAACTAAATTAATAAGTTACATCTTTCCCCCTAGAGGAAAGAATCATCCTTAGTGTTACTCATTTCTTGAGAATAATTACGGAAAAGCCTCAAGCATAAATTTTTCATCTTCCCAAGCGGCCTCCTCCATGCCAAAGTTCTTCCACTGCACCTTAACTTGGGGGATGACTTGATTTTGAAGCGTTATTTCTCTCTAATCTAGGATATGTTGTGGTTATAGCAGGAACTCATCGTTTGGCTCTACCTGCAAGCAGCAATATTTTGAATTAGTTCAAATCAGAAAATCATTGTAAGTAAATTGTATGTCTTGTTCGACTTACATGTATACTCTACCAGTGCATGATGTGTTTGGAATCATGCATATTACGCTTCAATAAAGACACATGAAAGGCATTGTGCATGAATATATGGCTTGGTAAAGCCAAACGATAGGTTACTGACCATATCCTCTCTAAGATTTCAAAAGGTCCACAGTAGCAGGGAGCCAGCTTGGGATAAGCGTTCCATCGCAGAGCACTTTTCTTTGGCTTGATTCTCACATACACATGGTCCCCTACTACAAATTATCGAAAATTTATTTTCTTGTCTACATGGACCTTCTGTCTGTCTTCAGCCACCTTCAGAGTTTTTCTAATTTTATTAACCTCTCGCTCCATCTCTTCAAGCATATCTGTTCCAAGCAACATTTTATTTTTTGGGCTACTCCAATTTATAGGAGTTCGACACTGTCTCCCATACAATGCTTTGAAATGGATCATCTTAAGATATTATTGATACTCGTTATTGTAGGAAAACTCAACCAGTGTAGGTGATCCTCCCGTTTCATTGGTTGTTGCATGACATACATGCGCTACATGTCTTCTAAAAATGGATTTCCCCCGTTCTGTTTGCCCATCTATTTGCGGATGGTAGGTGGTGTTAAATTTTATTTGCATTCCCAAGCCACTAAATAGTGTCTTCCCAAACATTGATGTGAACTTCACATCACGATATGAAATGACTGCTCAGGGAATACTGTGTAGTCTAAAAGTCTCCTTCATAGAAATATATGTAATTTACACTATCTTATAAGTAGATTGAACAGGAATAAAATGTGCCACTTTACTAAGTCTGTCGAATACCACCATAATCAAATGATTATGCATTTTTTTCGCGGTAGACCCATAATAAATTCAAGGTAAATAACTTCCCACTTCCATTCAGGCACTAGGATTGGTTGAAGCAATCCCACAGGGTGTTGATGTTCTATCTTAATTTTCTGGCATTCTAGCCACTTAGTCAAATATTCTGATATGTCCCTCCTCACCTTTGGCCAGGTATAGTCTTTTATGATTGTTGTCAACATCTTTTGGTAACCCGGATGCCTGGCATAAGTATTTCTATGATACTCATCCGAGATAGTTCTTTTTAGACTCTCGTGGTTGGGAATATATCCTCTTTCGAAAAACAAGAAGTTTCTTTTCATTGAGTTCATATTCAGATTGCTTTCCCCATTTCTCACCATATTTTACTTGTAGCCACAAATTTTGATATTTTGGGTCCACTTTTGTTGCTTCCAAAATCTGGTCCTGAAAATTAGATTCATTCTAGTTGAAGTATAATTCATAAATGCCATGCAATTTTCTAATCAAGGAATCTGCCACCTTGTTCTCTTTTCCTCTTACATGTTGAATATCGAAATCAAATTCGCTAAGAAATGCATTCCATATTTCTTGGTGGGCATTCAAAATAGCCTGCTTACAGTAGTTGGTTAAGCTACTATGATCGGTCCTCAGCAAAAATCTATTCCCTAGCAAATAATTCCTCCATATTCATAAGGCATGCACAACTGTAGTCAGTTCCAAATCATATGTTGAATATATTTTCTCATGATCCTTCAGTTTCCTAGATTCATATGCTATGAATTTTCCTTCCTGGGTCAACACTTCTCCTACAACTTCTTTGCATGCATCAGTACATACTTTTAATTCCTTGCTTGGATCTGCTACCTTCAAAACAGGTGAAGTAGTTAAAATTTATTTTAATAACTCAAAATTTTTTTGACATTCTTGTGTCTATTTGAAAACTCTTCCTTTCCTTTGCAAATAATTAATAGGATATACTATTTTGGAGAAGCCATTAATAAATCACTGGTAGTAACCAACCCAACCCATAAACGAGCATATGTCTACCACATTCTTTGGTACCTTCCATTCCATAATTGTTTTTATCTTTTCCGGGTCCACTGCTATTCCTTCTACCAAAATTACATGCCCCAAGTATTAGATATGCTCTTTAAAGAAATCACATTCACTAAACTTGGCATAGAGTTGATGCTCTCTTAGCATTTTCAGCACAATACGCAGATGTTTTTGTAGTCTTCCTCATTTTTAGACTAAATCAAGATATCATCAATAAATATTAACACAAAATTATCCATGTATGGGTGGAAAATTCCATGCATTAAACTCATAAAATGTTGTTGGTGCATTGGTTAACCCAAATGGTAGCACCAAAAACTCATAGTGTCCATACCTGGTATGGTTGTCTTTCTTATATCTTCATCCTTCATTCAGATATGATGGTAGCCAGACCTTAAGTCTATTTTGGAGAACATTGTAGCTCCCTTGACTTTCTCAAATAAATCATCAATACACAGTAGGGGGTACTTGTTTTTAATATTCGGCTTGTTGATCTGATGAAAATCCATACAAATGTGCATAGGACTATCTTTCTTCCTTCAAAAAATACCGATGCTCCCCATGGAGACACACTTGGTCGAATATAACCTTTATCCATCAACTCCTGCAATTGCATATATAATTATGCTAATTCCAATACAGTCATTCTGTAGGGATTCGAGGACACAAGTGATGCTATAGGTATTAACTCAATAGTAAAATCAATATCTATTTTTGGTGGCAGCCCTAGAATCTCCTAAGGAAAAACATCTTGAAATTCTTGTACAATAGGAATATTTTATAACATAACAGTTTTGTCGTTTGTATTGGTAAACCCAACTTGAATTGCATAAAGATGGCAGCCCTTCCATATGCATTTACTTAGAAGTGATGCAGTAATGGGTCGCAGCTTCAAAGACTTTTTAATGCCTTGCAGTTCCTGTCTTGACCTGTCATTAGAATTGAAATGTATAACCTTATTTTTACATTCCACCAAAGACCAGTGTCTTTCCAGCCAATCCATCCCTAGCAATATATCATAAGAGCCCAATGGTAGAACATTGAGTTCCACAATTATGTGCTATTCCTCAATTTTTAATTCACAGTTGGGTACCTTAGTATCAACCCATCTTTTAGTCCCTGTAGCCAGCTAGACCAGCCATGGATTTTTAAATTTATGTTCCTGAAATTTACTTCTTTCAACTACACGAGGGTGTATGTAGCTCAAACTGGTACCAGGATCAACTAGAATAGAAATAACTCAGGTTTGAATCTTACCTTCTAATTCTATCATGGTCGTCTAGTAATCTGCTTGTCGATCCTCCATTGCTGCGTTGATTCTAGGTATGTTTTGATCTACATCCCCCACCATTGACGCTTCTTCCAGATTTTCTGCCACCTCACTCTGTCCCTGATGCAGACAGTTCTTAATATAATGAGATTCTCCACATCCCCAACACAATAACAGGGCTTTCTAGGGTGTCCCAATATCTAGTCTACTAGAAGCTTCATTAGGCCTTTCTTCCCCCATCCACTTAGTTCTGTTTTGGATTTTACCATTATGTTTGTTGAGTGGATGTCTTGCAGAATTCTTGAGATTGGTGGATCTGCTATTTCTATTATTGGAAAAGATTTTCTGCCCCTTTGAAGGTGCTCCAATTTTTCCCAACTTCTTCCTTCACCTTGGATTGCTGATAGCACATTTTTGTCTTCCTATTTGCTTCATCAATGGTCTTTGGATTCATAGAATCAATCCTTTCCTTCATATGAACTGGAAAATGGCTAAAAAACCGTTGCATCTTGGATTTTTCATCACGTAGGTAGGGTACATATCCTATTAAAGGTGTGAATTTTGTAATAAACTCATCCATAGTCATTTGGCCTAGTTCCAAATAATGAAACTCTTGGGATTTATCATCATAAAATCTTTCAGTTAAGTGCTTGTCTTTAAAGTACTGCTGAAACTCATCCCAAGTTACGTTTTGATATTCTATGCCTCTTACATTCTTCACTTCTTCCCACAATAGGTTTTCTTTCTTCCGCAGCTAGTATATGGCTAGGTAAGCTTTAAGCTTGTTGTTATACTCATACACCTGAAAGTATTTATTCATATTTATAATCCAAGCTTCCGCCATTTCCTCCACCTCTTCATCAAAGGAGGAGGCTTGATCTTCCATAATTCTCCTTGTAACTCCACTTTCTGCTTCTTCAACTCCTTATCTTCCATAACATTTGCAGATTCTGCCTCATTATAGGTTCGACTTTTATGGATTTTTGGTGTTCGACTGTCCTCCGCATGATCATGTACTCCTTGGAATTTATCAGTGTTTTCCTGAGTATTTCTCTTAGGGCTTGGTTGTCCACTGAGAGGATTTTTTCTATTCAGCAGACTCTTCAATATCCTCTCTTGTTCTCTCATCAATATTTCGTTGTCACTATGAATTTTAAGCATTTATCTTTGTAGCTATTGAACAATATCCAGTAATCTATTTATCGGTCATTGTTGTTCTTCCATCATTCTAATTTTTTGCTGATGTTGGTCCACACTTAGCTATATCCACATCTCGGGACTAACTTCAGGATTGGTTACAGGATGAGTCTCTCCCGTGTTTCGATGTGGGTGTTGACTTGATGCTCTTCTCATGATGATTTACAAGAATCTCGTTCTTGTAATTATCACAATAACAAATCATTAATTTCATAAAATTCCCAACACAACAATAGGTATGGTTCTAGTCCATTTGGCCAAGTTTATAACTTATGCTCTGATACCACTTGTAAGACCTACTCTTATTTACCACTTACTCTTACCATAATAAAAAAAATCACATATACTTACTTGTAACATATAAACATTAGGTTCTAATTATTGAAGTAATCATATAAATTTTCGACACATAGGATAGCAACATAATTAAATAACGATTGCATATAATTACCAAATATTCCTAGTTCTACTAAATTATTTTATGCCCTTGTCGTCCCATAGATCTATCATTGGAGTGCTAATCATTTAATTCTCAGTCGGATCTTTCGTATAGTTACCAGATATTTCCTATCTATAAATTCTGGATTGTGTTTCATTATTTAAAAATCTGCACCAGTTTACTTTAATATTAATGTGGTTTTAACCCGAAATGCCATCTAGATTTATTTTCAGCAATTAAATGTATGTCCTCATTATCATAATGGTGACATTTTTCTGGTTCTCTTGGCATTACCTCTGCCATTGGATCTCGATTTCATGTAGTCGAAAATGCTTTGGATGGATGGGGTGGGTTATGGTAGCCACCCACCCCCAACTGCCGCCTAGGGAATCATTGTTTTGTTAAGCTGTTGGAGGAGAAACCCTTTCTATGCAAATCCTTTCTCTCTGGCTAAACATAAGACTGTTCTAATCACGTCCACTATAGTGAAACCATACTATGGATCCCTCCAATGTTGCAGGTTCTTCATTTCATAGCACCGAGAAACTCTCCACTGTCTACAACGAGTTTCCAGTTTCTTGGCAATGAGGTAAACTTGCTTTGGTAAAAGTTTCTCTTTCGGTATTTTTTAGTGTCGTCTAAAAGGGTTTATTTTTTTCTCTTTCCTTTGTGGCTTTAAGAAATTTACTTTTAAGTTTCACTGAGTTTTCTAATTCTCTATTCGGTTCTTCTATTTCTATGGTTTTGACTAGACACTGATTTAAGGCTTGTGACATACCAGTATGAGGACCTAGCATCGACCATCTCTTTGAAATACACTGGTAAGTAAATACTATCAACCTTCTCTAGTAAATCATTTACATTCCTTCAATATATTCATTTGGTCTCCCTCCACTTACATTGTAGGCAAGGACCCAAGATTCGGTGTAAGGTATAGATGCAAATATAGTTTCTTGTTTTTCTTATGAGGAATTGAAGCTGAATGAGCTCCTCTTAGGCTTGGTATTTTTGTTTTTATGTGAAAATGTATGAATGCATTTTCTCTCTGCTCTCATAGATTTTTTCATTTAACCAAGGGTTTCAGATTAAGGCTACCCCCTACTTGTCATTGTAAAGGGTCAATCAAGATTTTCCCAGTAATGTTGTTGTTCTAATTGGCTATTGTATAACTTTTTTTATTGCCCGGTGTTGTGCTATGCAACAACCCCCGCATTTTCATTTTCAAAATAGTTTAAAATTTGATAATATAAATAGGGACTCTTCTTAAAATGTATTTTTCATTTTGAATAAAAAATCAAAATCCAAAACCTTCCTGTTTTATAAATATAAAATAAAAAACAAAAATAAATTAATAAATTCCATTTTCATATATTTGTAATCACCCTATCGCAAATCGCATCCCGCATAACCTTTTTCCCATTAAAAGTTTAGCACAAAACATGAAATCCCGATTTGCGATTTGCGATTTGAACTCGCAAGCGGAATCATAAATCGCACATCACACATATACATTCAAAACTTAAGACATTACTTATCAATTTACGATGTTACGATATCTTTATAAAGACAATTTTGTGATTTCGCGATATCGTGAAAATCACATATCGCATAATGTAAAGCTTGTTAAAGAAATTCACTTCACAAAACAGGTTAAAAAATGCACGATGTGATAGACTTGATAGGGTTTAATGAAGGTCTGAATGTGAAAATAAATAATTTTAGAAATAATTAAATGTGTTTTATCATCCCAATGCAAACAATTATTTCTTTGTTACAGCTAATTAGTGATACAGCTGCTTCCCGGATATTTTCTTTTAAAATCGGTCATTTCACCATATCTTTCATCATTTAATCTTTACTGTCTTAAGTAGGGATTTTTACTCAAGATATTTCCATATGCAAAGTAATGCACAAAACATGACAAACAAACTATTGCAGAATTCGAATGTACAAAAATGTTGTCCTTATTCACAAATACTATTTTCACTGTAGATGGAGGTGCTACAACATGCCAAGCCATATATACTATCCTCGAATATGAAAAACTTGAGGTAAAAAAGATCAAGGAAACTACTCATGATGCAAGGCCCTCAGATTTATAGTCTAAAGATGTTGCATACTCCTTCCTTCACAAAATAACAGCTAGGGCCAGGCTTTTACCATATACTGATATGATAAGCTCTGTGGTTGAGAATTCAACAATTAAAGACAAACAATTCAAAAACATTAAGAATGAAATCATATGTTCTTTTAGAGCTGAAGATTTTAAAGTCATGTACAAACTGTCCGACCAATAAGACATCTATGACAACCATTTTTTTTTTTAAATTGCAAAAGATAATGAATACCCTTTTAAAATGATTCAAGGTTGAAGGAAAATGGATAACAAATTTAAGCATGATAAATCAAGTATGTGTTCTATTGCTTAACTTGCAAATCCATACAATTTTACAGCATCAATGGTGTGCAGACTATATGGTCACCCCGATAACACCAAGTTCTCTATTAATTAGGTTCCCTTGATTGAATCCTGTGTTAATTCTCACATCATGAATTGGGAAACCATTCTTTCCGAAAACCTAGCTAAAGAGATTACTGAATATCTTCAAGCAAGAGTTATTCCTTCCAAAGCTGTCCCCCAATTTTTCGTGAGTGCATATGTTTTCGATGCCATTTGTTTCTCCACCAGCTTTCCAACTATGGGTTGGAAATGTACTCCTAAGGACCCTTTCCGTATTCATTTAATTCATAAGCAAATATGGGAACACAATTTTGTACCACACTTCTACAAGTTATGTTACGGGGTTGTATTACCATTACATCAGTTAATTTTTGATAGAGAGAGCCCTAGGTTCACTAAGAAAGCCATCACATATCTCCAAATGATAGGAAGATGTTTCATTGAACAATCATTTTCATACATAAAAGTATTAGGAAGCTCCACTCCTCCACATGTGCTTCCTCTGTATGTTTTAGATAAACTAATGGTAAGAGAAGTGGCCTACGAAACTGTCGGCAATGGACTCACTAAAACTTTGAAAGATAATAAAAAATCTTTATGGCCAATTTTCCCAATTCAGTGTGCTTCATTCTCCCTCATGAATTTCAATCACGTGTCGAAAGAATGCCAGAAAATTCAGCTTTTGAAACTCCCTCTTTTGCCACCAAGGAAATTCAACCCAGAGAAGACCACTTATAAATTTAGGCAGAAAGTCAAAATCAGACCTATCATACACGCAGATGATAGATTTGAAGACATTTTGCAATCTTTTGAAAATTTTGAAGAAGTTAAAAACTTTCTCAGATTGAATCTAAACCCAGAGGAATTATAAACGTTGCATGAGTATAGAGAGAAAATAATGAAGAGTATTCTGCAAAATATCCTCATTACTAGTTATATGACTGAACCAACCAAGGTGATCAGAACAGAAAAATCAGACCCACAGAATCAAAGTGAGCTAGATAAATTGTGGAATTCAGTTAGTAATATATTGATGGATACCCCCAAAGGATCATCCACACAGAAAAACACAGGATTTCATAACCTCGAGGGTTAGATAGTTTCAGGAAAATGAACCACCGAAAGTCCTGGGACAAGCTCCCAAAATACAAAAGTTTTTCCTGCATTTCCTATTGCCTAAATTATTCTAAAGGTAACTGATATCCCTCCATTGGATGTATTCTACAACCCTCTTCATAAATTTGTAGCTAGGAAACAAAGAAAGAGAAGAAGGATTGAAACCCCCCTAGCTAATGAGATCATAGAAGTTGTATGAAAAAGATACCCCGTCAAACCCAATCGACAACCTAACTGGGATATCACAATTTTTCTATATCATATACTACCGCAACAATGGAAAAATCAACTAAAGTATCCATTTTTGTTCAAGAGAAGGATGATAAAATAATGCAGTTACAACAACAACTGGATGAAGAATGGAACAATTTGAACCAACATGCTGAGCAGCAACTGTTTAAATTACAACAAGATATGGAAGTACTTAAGATAAGTCATGAAAATGAGTTATCTAGCAAAGACACACTAATTAAATATTTGAGAGAAATTCTTATAACGTATGAAGGCACTCATACTATATGGTAATTCATTAAAGAAGAATTGGCATTAAATTCCCTACTCTCAAAACAACAAGATTTGTTTGTCTTACAAATGTCAAACATAGTTCCACATTTTGAAATCAGTGAACAATTGACTAATACAGTCATTGATTAGAGAATTGAGTTTAATGAACTCAATACAAAAATTTAAGACTATATTGAATGGAAATATTTAGAGGAAGGGAGAAGATCAAATCTCCAAAATATCAAAGAAACTTATAAATATATTCTCTTTACTGACTTGGATACACAGGTAAAACATGCATAATTGGAAATAGCTAGAGCATCAGGAATATCAAAGAGCATTGTCAAAAAAATCAACCATATGTTACCTAATTCTGGTTTAATTAAAGAAGGAGATCCCAAATCAATTCTTGATCTCAAAATATTGGAGCAAAGTTGGAAAAATACAGGTCAAATACGAGAAGAAACAATTGCACAACTGGAAACTCTTGGTTAAGCCTCATAGTCAAATAATGACATTAAATTGTTCTCTAGATTCTATACAGAAAATGTTGCCACTTTTACTTGATGCTATATTTACTGGACAGATGAAAACACAATTCAGGAAGCCTCCACAAGTTCAACCAATGTCTGATATTCGTGAACAAAAAAGTAGAGTTGGCACTAGCCTATCATCAAGCATGATCATGGGTGAATTTGTTTTGACAATTTCAATATTAGCAATTAGATACTAGGAATGAGGAAGGTTGTTAGAAACCTCCTCATAAGATATTTTGTACAATATATTTTTGTAACTAGTTAATATAGTATTTAAACCCTTCTCATGAATTTAGAGAAGGGTACATATTTTTTATTAAGAACATTTACAAAGAATGCATTACTGTATGTTTGTAGATGTCTTGATAAGATAATGGAAGATGTTATTTTCAATTATATATCTTGGTTGATCACTGTTGACACACTATTGTATTCTCTGAAAGACTTATTGATAAAAGATCAATTATGGCCTATTATCACTGGTTAGATGAGCAGGACAGCACACATTTGGTACTATTACCGTGTATGCTAAACTCTGTTTTAATATTAGTGGTAAATCTATCTTTTTATGAATCATGTATGGATCAATTATTTCTGTTTGAAGTATGAGTTTCACTATTGTATTATATCAGAATAGAAATTGATTTTTTTTATATATGATCATCAGGATATATGCGATATGTTTTACATCTTCCTCTGATTAACCATTTCCTCAAAAGGATTATCTTACAAAATTATTAATTCTATTAAGTTTTTGATTGATCTAAATCATGACAGACTGAATAGACATCATTTTAAATCGCATAAAATCAACACTATCCCGAGTTAGATTAGATTATATTTAATTCAAAGTTCTGCATCTTGGAATAAAATTGTCTTAGTTTTTAGTTATTCTCCTTGCAAATCATTTGAAGGAAACCCAACAATCATATAAAACCCACAACTGGGAATCTAGTCCCATCACCCCCAGTTGGAACCACTATCCCAAATGGAAAATGAACTGCTTTAAGGTTCAGACCAGGTGGTTATCCCCCTTTGTTGTTGCCACAGATTTCTGAGGCCTCAAAATTTTTGGCGCTAGAAGGAGGGCCTGACTATGAATGGCATACAAATCTAAACCTCAAAACTAGAAGCCCTCATAAGAGTTGATCTCCCCAAAAACATCGTACATCTTCTCGATGAAATTATAAATCACCAACTCAGAAATCAGAAATTGTAGAAACCTTCCCCTCATCCCATGAAATATATTGACAATCATTTGCTTCAGAATATACTCTTGAGTCTCCCAAAGTTCAGTCTTTAATTCAAAAATTAGAAGGAATATCTATTTCTGCTGAAAATCCTATTAATATCGAAACTTATGAATAAAGTGTTACTTCCCTATTTAAAGGAACCGGTATATTAACCCGATCCAAAAGCGAGAAACTTGGAATTCCTCCTTTCGAGTTCCCAATAGAATCACATCACAAAAAAAATTTTGTATCTAGATCTAAGTCATATATGAGTGAAGTCGCGTCATCTTTCCCTTCATTTACTTCCTCACATTCCCATACTCCATCTACATCTTCCTATTCTTCCATTTCTTCTACTCAAACGATTGGTACTATCACAAGTAATATTGTTCCATTTGTAAGTTCTACATCGATTTCCCCTACTTCTGGATCTTCTTTTGTATCTTCACAAACTTCAAAGAAAATTATGGCTAATCAACCTTGGACTAATCCTGCTGTTATATTAATTGCAAATCCACATTCCCTTCCAGATCATCCAGAAAAATGGCTACCTAAATATAATCCAGATGATGGTCCTCCTGCAGAAGAACATATCAATAATTTTATGTGAGCCATGAATATTAATGGAGTTTCTCATGAAGATATTGTAGTAAAATTGTTCCCTTATACCTTACAAGGATCTGTAGAATCCTCGTACTTTTCACTTTCAGTAGGATCTATTGCGGATTGGGAAACTTTTGAACAACTTTTTATTGCAAAATTTGGAGATGATAGAACTGTTGCATCTTTAATCAATGCTCTTTCCAATCTAAAAACAAACTCAGGTGAAAGGATCAAAGGTTTCAACTCCATATTTAATAATTTATTAAAACAAATCCAAACCACTTCCAAGCTTATTGTTGGTGTACAAGAAAAATGGTATATTTCTTATTTGCCTTATAATATAGCCATTTTTGTAGATAAAGCTGGTAAAGCTACCCTTTTAGAAAAGATGAAATAATCTCTCGTTGTAGAGAAAATAATATTATCTTTGGAAAAACGATCAGAGATAGAAGAGAGGAAATCAAATAAAGCTACATTTAGTCAATATTCCAAAAATAAAGTCTGAAAAGATCCATTCGATCTTGAAGGCCTTCAGAAAGTGTTAAAAACTATGTCAAATGACATGATTGAGATAAAGAGATGGGTTTTTGAAACATCAATGCATAAGAAACCATATCGCCCATTTAAGAAAAACTCCTCTTCACCATCTCAGCCTCCAAATGTGATTTCAAATGCTGAATACAATGAAGATATTTAAGATCCTTCACCATCTGAATAGGAACCAGAATATGAAGAAGAAGTTCAACTGAAAGGGTTATGGGATTTCATTCTCCCTACAAAAGAAGAAAGAGAATGTATTCCTGTGTCTACAAGAAGTAAATATTCTACTGATTCAACTATATCAAATCAGAAATAGAAATTTCTCCCCATGAAGGAGAAAACAGTAGCCAAAAAATCTAAAACTATTCAGAAAAATCCTATTTTACTATATCCTCTTAAAAATTCCAAATGTTTAATAGTTTCAGATACAGTGGAATAAAATATAGTTGAAGATATGCAAAATACCAAAGAAAACATTTCATTACATGAAATGACCAAACTCAAACAGCAACAGAAAATTTTACTCAGAGAACTCAAGGCAATCCTTGTAGATCCTATACAACCACCGATTATAGCCCAAGCTTCTAAAGATATGGGAAAACATCTGTCATCTTCAAACAAAGTAAATCCCGATGATCTTGTTTTAATTGGTGATATATATATTTCTCACACTCCTTCTTTACTCTTGACTTATGATATTTTCAGCAAAACTGTTCATAATTGTCTTATTGATTCAGGAGCTTCTTCAAACATCATTCCAAGAACTGTGTGCACAAAACTGAATGTCACTCCTCAAAAATCTGTTGTACATATAGTTCAATTAGATAGAGCAAAATTCGAGGTCATTGGAGAAATGTTGTCAGTATCCATTAGGTTATCATCCAATCCAAATGTACTACAATTAATTGACATTTTGGTTGCGGATATCCCTGAATTTTATGCTCTTATTTTAAGCCGGGATTGGTCTGAAAAGTTACATGGATATTTTGTTACCGATTGGTCACATATGTGCTTACCATACAATATTAAACCAAATCAAATCAGAGTTGATCGTGAAAAATTTATTAAACATACAGTCACTGAACTTGAGAAAACAAATGAACCTGTAGCTTTCACTAATAATATTATTGGAAATTACTCAGTTGAATCATTTCTTGGATTTTTCAATGCTCATATTTCACCTTTTTCAATAAATACCTCTATTTCTCAAATTGAAAACTTTTCTCAAACAAACACTTCTAAATGTATTAATATTAGTAATAAAATTTCAAAACATTCTTTGTTTTGGAATTTATACTTTGATGGTTCAAAATCAGAAGATGGTGGAGGAGTAGGTTGTGTTTTAATCAATCCACAAGGACAGAAGACAATGCTAGCTTGTAGACTCAAATTTCAATGCAGGAATAATACCACTGAATATGAAGCAATGATACAAGATCTATACAAAGCTATTGGATTAAATGTTAAATATTTACAGGTATATGGAGATTCTGAGATAATGGTTAGACAAGTCACAAACACAATTCATTGTATTTCTAGACATTTGAAACACTATCAAGCTTTAGCTCAAAGCCTTACATCCCACTTTTCTACATTCAATATCTCCACAGTTCCTAGATTACAAAATGCAAGTGCTAATTTACTTGCTAATGCAGCATCTAAACTTATACCATCTGAAGAATTTAGCCCAGACATATTTTTAGTTGAGATAATTTTTAGGCCTTTCATTCTTGATAACGTAACAAATTAGAGACTATTTAATAACGATACATGTATAGCAGAGTTTCTTACATCATAAGGATCTTACAAGGGTCAAATCATAGATGAAAATGAACATGACTTACAGATTGAAAATAACCAAAATGCTAATCCAATTCCCAAATCTGTAGAAAAAATGGAAGATATCTATGATTTGAAAGATAGGTTTAAAAATATTACCAATTCAAAATCCCAGAGTTCTACTTTAAAATTTGAATTGATTAATCTTGGTACACCAGAAAAACCTCAAAACATTAACCTAGGTCTTGGTTTAAAACCTGAAGAAAGGATGTCGTTCATTAAGTTACTAAAAACATATAAAAATATATTTTCATGGGATTATTCAGATCTAAAGACATATGATACTTCTATAATTCAACATACCATACCTATTATCTCAGATAAAAAGCTCGTTTATCAAAAACTTAGAAAGATCCATCCAAATTTAGAAAATCAGATTAAATCTTAATTAAACAAAATTCTTAAAGCCAAAATTATTTTTCCTCTTAGAAATTCAAAATGGGTTTCAAACATGGTCCCATTTAGGAAGAATAATGGAGACATTAGGATTTGCATAGAATTTATAAATTTAAATAAAGCCTGCCAAAAATATAATTTTCCTTTACCTACCTGGAACAGATATTGTAGTCAGTTGCAGGATCTGAATTGATGTCTTTTCTTGACATATTTTCAGGATACAATTAGATTATGGTACATCTAGATGATATATTAAAGACAACATTCAAAACAAAGTGGGGAACATATGCATAGAAAAAAATTCCATTTGGGTTAATTAATGTTGGTGTTATATTTCAACATGCTATGGATATAGATTTTAGAGGACTAATCAACAACTCAATTGTCTAATACAATCATATGGATACTTAGATGAAATTATTATCTAATGCAAGCATAGAAACAATCATGTTAATCACATAAAACATATTTCTGAAAGATGTAAAAATTTTGGCATTTCCTTGAATCCCAAAAAAAGTTATTTCACCTTACGAGAAGGTAAATTATTAGGATTCATTTTCTCCAAAAAAGGAATCCATATTGACCCTGACAGGATTCAGGAAATCAATGAAATTCCTCTACCATACAATAAAAAAGCAATGCAATCATTTTTAGGACAAATTAATTTTGTAAAAAGCTTTGTTCCTAGTTTTTCCTAAATCATCTTACCCTTGCAATCAATGATAAAAAAAATTCACTTTTTAAATGGGGAAAAGATGAGAGAAATTCTTTTGAGTTGATTAAGAAAGTCATCATCAAAGCTCCTTCTTTAACAACTCCCAATTTTCTTAGGCCATTTTTATTATACACATTCTCTTCTAATACGTTTTATGCAACAGTTTTGACACAACAAAATGATCAAAAAATTGAAGCACATATTTCATTTTTTAGTTCTAAGCTTCAAGGTGTTGAGTTAAATTATTCAGCTATGGAAAAATAGGCTTTTGCTGTGTTTAAAGCCTTGAAACATTTTAGACCTTTTCTCCTAAAAACACATACTAAAACAATAGTACCTTACTTAGGAGTAAGGCAATTATTAATCCAACGAGAGGTAGGAGAGAAGAGAGAAAGTTGGGTTACTGCACTTCAAGAATATGATGTAGAGGTACATCCTGCATAAATTCTTAAAATTCAAGGTCTTTGCAGGATGTTAACTGGAGCCTCTCATTTACCAACAGAAGAGGATCAATCAAATGAAATACAACTATCCGAGGTAAGCCTAAACGATTCTCAGTCACAATACGCTGATCTGAATTTTTTCTTAAAAAACAGATATGCTCAATTATATCTCAATTACACAGCGAAGCGTGCTCTAAGTCTTAAATAAAATCAATATCAACTCATAGATGATATGTTATTTAGGAATAATTATGATTTCATACTCTTCAGATGTTTAGAGAAAACTGAAGCTGAAAAAGTAATGCAGGAATTACATGATGGACCAACTCGAGGTTATTTCAGAGGAAACACCATAGGTCATAAATTACTAAATTCCGGTTACTATTGGCCAACTCTATTTAAAGATGCACATGAATATGCGAGAAAATGCAAATTATGTCAAACTGCGACCGGAAAAGAAAGGAAAGCAGCATTTCCACTACAAGCAGTAAATATCCAACAACGATTCAAACAATGGGTGTTAGATATCATATGTGAAATAAATCCAAACTCTTCTAAAAAACATAAGTATATTCTAAATGAAACAAATTATTTCATAAAATGGGTAGAAGCTATCCCATTAATGGTGGTTAATACAAAAAATATTGCACACTTTATTGATCACTTCATAATCACCAGGTTTGGTCTCCCATCAGCTTTGATATTTGAAAATGAATCTTATTTTTCTGGAAATGCTATGACAAAATTTATTTTGAAAAGAGGTTTTAAATTAAAATACTTGGCTCATTATTATTCGTAGGGTAATGCATTAGCCAAACCTACAAATAAAAACCTTATTAGAATCATCTAACGAACTATAAAACAAAATAACAAAAATTGGCACAAACCACTATTATTTCTCTTTGGGTAGATAGAATCACCCAGAAGGCCTAGATAGGTACTTCTACATTTGTATTAGTTTATAGGAAATAAGCTGTTCTACCCACAAATATAACAATACCATCGTTTTATTTAGTGCAGTTTATTGATGAAAATACTTCTTCTTCCCTTCAACTTAGACAAGATCAAATTTTTAAAATGGAAGAATAGAGAGAAAAGGCCAAAGCTATACATACTCATCATTAACATATAATTAAAGCGTTTTTTGACACAGCATCTACCAGCCCAAAAGCTTTCAAAATTGGAGACCTTGTTTTTAAATGGGATAAAGCACATGAGGAAAAAGTTAAACATACCAAATTCCAAACACTGTGGCTTGGTCCATTACAAATCATAGAAAAAATAGGCTTATCTAACTTTTTGTTACAAGATTTATTAGGTATGAAAGACTCATTGCTCATGAATGGTCAAATTCTTAAAAAATATTTCTCTTAGGAATCAAGCTTTAAATTTCACTTTGCTTTAGGAAAATAAAAGTTAAAAATAGCATTGTTTTTGGTTGATTCAAAGTCTAAAAATTTTTGATAAATTTGTTTGATATTTCTCTTCTATAAATAAGTAAAGTAAAAATATAATTATATCTATGAGAATTGAGTAAACCTTTTTTTTTGAAATATTTTGAAAATTGACTAAAGACATTTACTTTCGGAAAGGACTCTTCATCCCATAAAATATAGATGTTGTGTATTAGTGAAGAAAGGAACCTTTAACTAAGCAAGGATTCTCTACAAAAAGGTATCTACCAACTCTACAATTATCATCCATAACTCTTAAGTGAGCTAATGATTCATCGAATCTGATAAAATTTCTTCTTCAAAGTATAATTCGAAAACAAAAGAAATATATACAATATACAAACACAAAAGAAAATAAGTCTCATCACGAGCTTGTTTATCATAATCATAGAGAAATAATCTAGTCTGATATTACCAATACTTCATACCATTACAACGTAATAGCTAAATGATTATAAAAATAAAAATACAAGGGGTCTCATCACGAGCCATATTATTCAGTCTAAATTACGATCAGTGAATGACATTGTCACTATCAAGTCACCAAACCTCGATAATGATTTTGAGAATGTGTCAGAAAAAAGAAATTCAATTATATGTTAAATGAAATTTTGAAATAATAAATCAAATTCAGATGGGACCATGAATCATTATTGGTTAAAATATAACCCCGTCGAAGCTGTAAACACCTATTGACAATAGTGGCTCTATCTGTGATAAATGAGTAAAAATCTATGAAACCAATTTTTAGAGAACACCTACTTTATCTTTTTAAATCTGAGTACCTATTAATACAAACACCTATCTGTTATCACTGAAGGGGTTAACTAAGAAAAAAATGAGATACGTAAATAGATTATATTCTGAAAAAAAAATGTTTAATTCATGAATCATAGTATTCTTATTCTCATAAACTTTTTCTTGTTTTAAAAGTTTAGAAATATGAAACAAACCAATCAGAGATATCTGGTTCTCCCAAGTGAATCGACAATTGTTGTGCTATGCAACAACCCCCTCATATTCATTTTCAAAATAGTTTAAAATTTGATAATATAAATAGGGACCCTTCTTAAAATGTATTTTTAATTTTGAATAAAAAAGAAAAATCCAAAACATTGTTGTTTTATAAACATAAAATAGAATTAAAAGAAAGTAATAAATTCCAGTTTTATATCTTTATGATCACCCTATCTGAAGTCGTATCACGCATAACCTTTTTCCCATTAAAGGTTAAGAACAAAACATGAAATCTTGATTTGTGATTTTTGATTTGAAATTCGCAAGCGGAATCATAAATCACACATCGCACATATGCATTCAAAACTTAAGACATTACTTATCAATTTCTGATGTTGTGATATCCCGATAAAGACAATTTTTCGATTTCGCGATATCGCAAAAATCACATATCGCATAACGTAAAGTTTGTTAAACAAACTTTCTTCACAAAACATGTTCAAAAATGCGCGATGTGACGGACTTGACAGGGTTTAATGAAGGTTTTAATGTGAAAACAAATCATGTTAGAAATAATTAAACGTGTTTCATCATCCCAATGCGAACAATTATTATTTTGTTACGGCTAATTAATGATATAGTTTCTTCCTAGATATTTTATTTTAAAATTGTTCATTTCACTATATCTTTCATCATTTAATCGTTACTCTATCTTAAATATGGATTTTTCCACAAGATATGCCCATATGCAAAGTGATGTAGAAACACAACAAACAAACTATTGCGGAATTTGAATGTACAGAAATAGCGTCCACATTCACAAATACTATTTGTACTGCATATGGAGGTGCTACAAAATGGCAATCCATCTATACTATCCTCGCAGATGAAAAAGCTGACGTAACGGAGATCAAGGAAACCGCTGATGATGGAAGTCGCTTAGATTTACAGTTTAAAGATGATGCATGTTCCTTCCTTCATAGAATAGCAGCTAGGGCCAGGATTTTACCATATACTAATATGATAAGATTGGTGGTTGATGATTCAACAATTAAAGACAGATAATTCAGAACCATTAAGAATTAAATGCTAGGTTCTTTTAGAGCTGAAGATCTGAAAGTGATTTTTTTGAAAAAATTGCAAAATATAATGAAGATCCTTTCAAAATTATTCAAGGTTGGAGGAAAATGGATAACAAATTTAAGCATTATAAATCAAGTATGTATCCTATTGCTTCACTTACAAATCCCTACAATTTTGCAGCATCAATGTTGTGCAGATTATATGGTCTCCCCAATAACACCAAGTTCTCTATTAATTGGGTTCCCTTGATTGAATCGTGTGTTAATTCTCACATCATGAATTGGGAAACCATTATTTTTGAAAACCTAGCCAAAGCAATTAATGAATATCACCAGGGAAGACTTATCCCTTCCAAAGCGGTCCCCCAATTTTTCATGAGCGCATATGTTTTCGATGCCATTTATTTCTCTACCAACTTTCCAACTATGGGTTTGAAATGGACTCCTGAGGACCCTACCGCTATTCATTTAAGTCATAAACAGATATGGAAACATCATTTTGTACCACACTTCCATTGGTTATGTTATGGCATTGTATTACCATTACATCAGTTAATGTTTGATAGAGAGAGCCCCAAGTTCACTAAGGAAGCCATCATAGATCTCCAAATGATAGGAGGATGTTTCATTGAAAAATTATTTTCATACATCAGAGTATTCAGAAGCTCCACTCCTCCACATGCGCTTCCTTTGTATGTTTGAGATAAACTAATGGCAAGAGAAGTTGCGTACCAAATTGTCAGCAATGGACTCACTAAAGCTCTCAAAGATAATAAAAATTATTTATGGCCAAGTTTCCCAATTTAGTGTGGTTCATTCTCCCTCATAAATTTCAACCATGTGTCAAAATAATGCTATAAAATTCATCTTTTTAAGCTCCCTATTCTACCACCAAGGAAATTTGACCTAGAGAAGATCGCTTATAAATTTACTGAGTCAATCAAAATGAGACCTGCCATACACACAGATGATAGATTTGAAGACGTTCTGCAATCTGTTGACACTTTTGAAGAAGTTCAAAACTTTTTCAGATTGAATCTAAACTCGAAGGAGGTACAAATATTCCATGAGTATAGAGAGCAAAGACTCAAGCGTATCTTGCAAAATATCTCGATTACTAGTTATATGACTGAACCAAGTAAGGTGATCAGAACAGAAGAATCAGACCCACAGAATCAAAATGAGATAGATAAATTGTGGAATTTAGTTAGCAATACATTTATGGATATCCCCGAGTGATCATCCACACAGAAAAACATAGGATTTCAGAACCCCCAAGGTCAGATAGTTTCAGTGAAAGAAACCACTGAAAGTCCTGGGACAAGCTCCCAAGATACAGAAGTTATTCCTACATTTCCTACTGCTGAAACTATTCTAAATGTAATTGATATCCCTTCATTGGATGTATTATAAAACCCTCTTCATAAATATGTAGTTATGAAACAAAGAAATAGAAGAAGGATTGAAGCACCCCCAGGTAATGAGATCATGGAAGTTGTATGGAAAGACAAACCTTCAAACCCAATCGACAACCTAACTCGGCTATCACAATTTGTTGGAGCATATACTACCAAAACAATGGAAAAAGAAGCCGAAGTATCCATTTTGGTTCAAGATAAGAATGATAGAATAATGCAGCTACAACAACAAGTGGATGAAGAAAGGAACAATTTGAACAAAGAGACTGAGCAACCACTCTTTAAATTACAACAAGATATGGAAGTACTTATGATAATTCATAGAAATGACTTATCCAGCAAAGACACACTCATTAAAGATTTGAGAGAAAATCTTATTTAGTATGAAGGCATTCCTACTGTAGAGGAATTCATTAAAGAAGCATTGCATTAAATTCCCTACTCTCAAAACAACAAGTTCTATTTGTCTTACAAATCTGAGACATAGTTCCACATTTGGAAATTAGTGAAAAATTGACTAATACAATCATTGATGAGAGAATTGAGTTTAATGAACTCAATACCAAAATTTATAACTATATTGAATGGCAGGATTCAGAGGAAGGGAGAAGATCAAATCTCCTAAAGATCAAATAAACTTATAAAGATATTCTCTTTACTAACTCGGATACACAAGTAAAACTGGTAGAATTCGCGAAAGCTACAGCATCCGGAATATCAAAGAGCATTGTCAAAACAATCAACCACGTGTTACATACCTCCGGTTTAATTAAAAAAGTAGATCCCAAATCAATTCTTGATCTCAAAATATTGGAGCAAACTTTGAAAAATATAGTTCAAATATGAGAAGAAACAATTGAACAGCTGAAAAAGACTAATTGGGAAGTAAAATAAAAACTCTTGGTTAAGCCTCATAGTCAAATAATGACATTAAATTATTCTCTAGATTCCATATAGAAAATGGTGCCACTTTTATTTGATGCTATATTTACTGGAAAGATGAAAACATAGTTCAGGAAGCCTCCACAAGTTCAACTAATGTCCAATATTTGTGAATAGAAAAGCAGAGCTAGCACTAGCTTATCATCAAGCATGATCATGAATTAGTTTGTTTTGACAATTTCAATATTAGCAATTAGATACTATGAATGAGGAAGGTTGTTAGAAACCTCCTCATAAATTGTTTTGTATAATATATTTTTGTAAATAGTTAATTTAATATTTAAACCCTTCTCATGCATTTAGAGAAGGGTCCAAGATTTGACATTTACAAATAATGCATTACTATATGTTTGTGGAAGTCTTATAAGATAATGGAACATGGTCTTTTCAATTATATATCTTGGTTTATCACTATTGATGCACTATTGTATTCTCAAAAGAATTATTGATAGAAGATTGATTGTGGCCTATTATCACTGGTGAGATGAGCAGGACAACACAAATCTGGTACTATTATCATGTATGCTAAACTCAATCTTAATATTAGTGTTAAATCTATGTTTTTATGAATCATGTATGAAATCAATTATTTCTGTTTGAAGTATGAGTTTCACTATTGTATGATATCAGAATAGAAATTGATCTATTTTATATATGATCATCAGAATATATACAACATGTTTCACATCTTCCTCCTATTAACTATTTTCTCAAAAGGGTTTTCTTACAAAACTATTAATTCTATTAAGTTTGTCATTGATATAAATCATCACAGACTGAATAGACATCATTTTAAATCACATAAATCAGCATTATCACAGGTTAGATTAGATCAGATTTAATTCAAAGTTTTGCATCTTAGAATAAAATTGTGTTAGTTTTTAGTTATTCTCTTTGCAAATCATTTGAAGGAAACCCAACAATCATATAAAACCCAAAACTCGGAAACTAGTCCCATTACCGCAAGTTGGAGCCACTATCCCAAACACAAAAAGAGTTTCTTTAGTGGTTATCCCCCTTTGTTGTTGCCACATATTTTTGAGGCGTCCACAAATGCACTTATCCGAACAGATCAAGTATGGTTAAATAGCAATTTTTTTGGTTTTCGTCTTGAAAAACAAAAACTCTGTATACATATATTTCAGTCCTACTATTTTCTAATTCGGTGGTTAAATATTGCATGTTTTATTGAAATTATACATTATCGTATATCTGCTTTTATGGCGTGCCTATCTAGATTCAATAAAGAGATTTCTTTGTTATCTTCAGAGTGCTCTCCGAATGCTCCAGTAATAATTCTACTGGGAACGAAGTGAGGTTCTTGTTTAAGTTTCTGGCTCTAAACCCATAGAAATATCTATAGCATTATAGTGATGGTTTTTCTCAAGATTGTTCAGTCATTTTACATAGTTATGGTCCACCTTGCATATTTTCTATTATTGATTAAATGATTACTATTTCGTAATCCATAATCGCTAGCACTCTTACCTTCTTTGCACGTTCTCGAATGTTCCTCCTGGTTTCTACTGTTGATACAAGAAACTAAAGAGTAATACTGTTGTTTTAGTATTTCTTTTTTGTTTAAATCTGAAGACTATATTCAGACGTTTTCTAAGTTTTTCCATTCCATAGAAAGATATTTCGTTCGCATTTGATTGTACTTAGATTATTCTACCACAGAGAATTTTTTGTCTTTTGTATAGTACACTATAATATTAATTCAGATTACATTCTCTTATAATTCATTCTATGTTGTTCTGGTACTATAAAAGTAAAAGCAGAATTTCAATTTTCATCTTAATATATATTGCATTTCAACCTTGCAAATAAGAATAGTAAATAAATTCTATTGTATTCCTATAGACTCTTATACTATGTTGGTACAATGACATAAGAAATTATATAGATACTACCTATCTCTTTCACAACTACTTTCAACTGTTATAAATTTTGTTACTAGCTACTGAATATCAAAAATAAGTTAACTATTGAATATTAAATAGTAATTTACATGGTGTGTGTACCTACTTAAGAGTTTAGGATTTTGTATGAGTAACTATTGGTCTCCCCAACCATAAGCGAGGTAATTATTTCCTATGCTTCCCCCCTGCTCCACAAGGAATTTGTATGAGATAAGAATCCCCTCATAGGATTTTCCCTTAAATCCTTTATGGGATTAGTAACTCTCATAACTTTATATTTCTATACAGTAATGTAAACTATATTGCAATTCTCTCTCTAGTAAATTTGATAAATTTTATTTCAACCTATCCGAACTATATAACTTTAAGAACTATCTCAACCTCTTAGTGATTTCTTCGAATATTTTTACCACATAATTACTTTCACCATTTACTCAAAATAAAATTGTCATTTAATTAAATACTTTAAAATAAAAGTTATGTGTTAATATTCTTAACAAATTTCTCATTCATTCTAATTCACACTATGTCTAAAGTAAAAAGTAAGAACTATCTTATACTTAGGAGACTATAATCACAGAATCAACAATAAAATTCACATTCAATGTGTTCTTTTATCATCTATTTTTTGGGTAAAATTATATTGTGAGTTTTAATTCAAATAACAATTTGATTATGAAATATCTTTTTTTAATTAATTTATTTTTACCATGGTGAACTCCTAGTTAGTTGGAATAATTTGGGTAAGGATCGAGATCAAATCTAAAGACTT
Source organism: Pinus albicaulis (assembly GCA_034641835.2). Lineage (NCBI taxonomy): Eukaryota > Viridiplantae > Streptophyta > Pinopsida > Pinales > Pinaceae > Pinus > Pinus albicaulis. The sequence goes on from JAXQQM020082229.1 coordinate 68,697, forward strand.
CTATTATAAACCCAAGAGTAAATCCAAGGGCCCCAAGCCTAGACTCCATGCAGGTAGGGTAGCCCACTCCTTACCCTACCTTATTACAACAACTAAAGATGTCTCCTCTTGACATTTTATAATGCTAATGTGATTTCAACATCACTCTCAATTCATTCAACAAATTGTTTATGAAATTTTATTTATTTATTTATTTTGACTATGATGAACTCCTAATTAGTTGGAGTAGTTTGGGCGAGGATCAAGATCTAATCTAGGGGTTTCAACTTTAGGGGATTCAACTATAACACCAAGGGTAAATGGAAGGGACCACAACCTTGACTCCACGCACATGGGGTAGCCCACTCCTTGAGCCTTATCACAATCTACCAAATATGTCTCCCTCTTGCATTTGAAGCTAAGTATAGGGAATAACATTCCACCAAAATACACTAAAGATATACCCCTAGAATTTGAAATTGGGTGGAAAAAATAACATATCACCATAAAACAATTTATTATTATTTTTTAAATATATTTATTTTGTAAAATTACTTTTTATAATGTAATTTATTTATATATTTTTTATATATATCTTTTATAATTATAATTAAAAAATAATCAAATTTATCTAACCCTAAAATGAAGATTTATCCTTTGAATTCAATTAGTTTTAGGATTGATACTTTTTAATTAATATTGTCATAATTAAAAATGAAATTAATTTATATGGAAGATATCTATTTTTAAATTTTCATAACTACTATCAATATCTTTACAAAAATCCATAACTTTGTATAATATAAAACAACACAAATATAAACTAAAATAAACTACTCAATAATAAATATAAACTAAAATAAACTACTAAATAACACAAGAAAGTATCATAAAGTAAATTATAAATATATAATGATTGTAAATAGAGGCAAGAAAAATACTTCTGAATACGTAATATATATTTTTGAGGCTTAGATTTCCAAAAAAAACTAAGGCTCTCTTGCTGATTCTCTCTTTGCATCATTTCCTATCAATAACAAATATTACCGTAACATACACCATTAACTTCACAGGGAAATGGAAGGAGTTAAAATTTTTTTATACAAGTTACTCATCATTACATAGAATGTTTAACAATTCATAGTGTAATTCTATAAATAAGAATAGTAAACTCCTTAACCCTCAACAACCTCCATTATAGTATATTAACTTAATACTATATGATGTAACCATCCATTCATCTCATTACTCATATAGTCATCACATAATTTCCATTATGAACATCATAACAAGAAAGAAATCAACGTCATCATCTAGACACAATAATCAATCACATCATTGGACACCAATATACCCTGGAAACCCCGTAGGGTGAAAACCAGAAAACGTTTAATTTTATTATTAAACGCTCGTGAGGGTGTTCAGCCCATCACTCAATGGCTTATAAGGGAGACCATCCCTTATCCATCATTTATAAATCTTACAAGAAAATATACAAATATCTAGCTTTAAGCCATTCAATCAATATGATACCATTTACCCTCTGGTATTCATATCTTCAGATCTTCACATCTTGGTGGCATGGATGTACCTACAATGGACCATCACACATTGGACCTTCCTGCAACTCGCACTCATCTGCATGAACATTAGTCATTTACCTGCCACCGGGACAAGCATAATTTTTCGTTTGTACATGACAAGCATAATATTCATTTGTACATGTCGCCATCATTCCCTGCTATGATGCCTTCAACATAAAATGATGTCAAGATTCATAAAGTATAAATCAATCACTATAGTAGTTTCTCCATCTACTCTTGTGTAATCATGACAAGCAAGTAAAGTACCTTGTCATTCTCTCTTTAATAACGCATACCTCATATGTACTGGTTATAGGTCATCACAATAACTAATGCTTACGTCGCATAAGCACACATTCCTGCAAAACAATGGCCACATCTCCCAAGCCTTTGTTTAAAATAAACTGATACATCAATTAAGATAATTATGCATGTGTTTTACATAAATTTAGTCAAAATAGCTAACCCTTAAGCTATTAATTTTAGTGCATGGTATGCAAGTTAACATAACAATTGTTTCTTCCATGCATGTGAATGCATACCGGTTCCAAAATACTCTCCCTAAAGGAGTGCCTTCACAAGGAAGCACATAAATCATACTCAACGTAGTTTAATACTACAAGCTATCTTTCTACATACCAAAAATGTATATTATTTTTCAATAAAAGCCAATACATATGTTGCATGATTATGCATGATCTTCCTCCCAAAAGGAAATCATAATCATGACAATATAAAAGTAATCACTTAGTTTATTCATCTAAGGAATAAAACTGATTAGTTCCTTTAACCATGAGTTTATTAAATAACACTTTACCAACATCATGGTAATTTATTCATGGATTTATTAAATAGCTAATATTTGAAAACACCATGGTAATCTACCTATAGTTTTATGAAACAATTAATCTCCATCAACACCATGGAAAAACTACCCATGGTTTTATGAAACTATCCATGGATTTATTAATTAATCTTTACCATTACCATGGTAAACTATCCATGGATTCATTAAATAATTACTATTTACAACATGGATTCTTTTTCAAAGATTGGCATAATAGCAAAGAATAACATAATAGAAATCTTTTCAAGAGAAGACAAGGATTCTTTTTCAAAAAACCCACCAATAAGTTTCCCTTTCACCATTCTATCTCTCTAATAACATTATCTTTCTAAAATATTAAAGTAAGAGTATTTTCAAGAAAAGACAAGAAGGATTCTTTTTAGGAAATAAATAACCACAAAATCACGTGGTTAATCATATTTTAATTACAAATTCCTATCTAAATGCATTAAATACAATGCATAGAGAATATGAAAACATGCATATTTATCCAAACATGCATGAAATAAATTAACACAATAGACACATACCTATTTTTAAATATGCATGCATTAATATCATATAAATATTATATAAATATTTATATATTTCTTTCCATATAAACATGGAGATTATTTTGAAAACAATCGAAACCAGAAATAAACAAGAAGGCTTACTTATCTTGACAATCTACTCTTATATAAAAGAAAATGAATGCCATCACAAACTTTTCTATAGGAAAGGAATATATGACCTTATTCAGCAAGAATGTAGGCCTCATTATCACTCATAATGCAATAATTACAATAAAAAGAAAAGCAAATAGTCTTTTACATTATTACTCTCATATTGAAATAAATAAAAAGAAAAGCAAACAGTCTTTTACGTACCCAACTCTCAAATTTTGCCACTTTAAGTTCAGCATTCGATCTCGTAAGAATTCTACATCATGATAAACTCCCCGACTTAAATATAAATCCTTAAGTGTAGTGCAACCGAATTAAGGTTCAACGACTTCAATAAAATGAAGTCACCATACTCCCTCCTCGTTCTAGCACATTCATTCATACCAATCATTCATTCGAATGGATACACTGGCCATCGAACTTTATCAAACAACGAGATCGATATCCTTAAACTATTGAACTGTGCCAGACATAATCTATTATAAGCAGAGCCGTTTTCAAAGTATAATCGATGAAATGTTTAAGGTTGAACAAACTCAATGAATTGCAGTAATTCGCCTCCTGGTTCTAGAGCATCCATTCATACTAATGGACATGCCCATCATCGAACCTTATCAAACCAAGAAAACAGAAATCTTTCCACTGTTCAACTGTGTTACATCTCACAACAATGCAAGTATAACAGCCATTGAGAATTGTAATTCCTGCAAACACCATGCACTATTTTTTCCTACAATTCGCGGTCAGTCATCGGAACTGGATATGCGTAGATCTGATGTCATCCAACAACTATGGAATGTACGCACATGACATTCAATGGCAGAATAGAACTCAAAAAAACAAGAAGCGCTTCAAACACAAAATAAAAGCACAAAATACCGCATGGTAACAACACTGCAACACTCAGAAAAATTATTATCATAGTTTCATCTTCTACTCTGCATCGCATTAACAACTAAACAAGCACGCAAAGGCCAATGCCAAATATGAAAGCAGCAGAGATGAATTACCTCCACGCTGCACACTCGTTCCGTGACCGTTCTCGTTCCTATTTATCGTGTTGACGAGAAGTTTCTTCGTCCATACATAAACAGCAGGTCATACATCAAAATGCCACACAAATCAGTTTTCCCAATGATTCAAGAATTCGCTCATTTTTTTAACCGAATATTGATTCGCCTGTTTTTGTAACTCATGGTAAAAAATGTAGTTTACGTGGGCGTTACATACTCCCCCCCTTAAGAGAACACTGTCCTCGGTGTGCTTCTCTCACTGAAATTAAACTTATACTCATTATATAATAATATAAGCAATCCAAAGGGGCTCCTTCCCCTTGGCAATGAGACACTTTCATTTCCTTAAATGCCATTAATTGAAACAATAATGTTTTTATCCATATCCATGAGCATGTATAGTGCAAAGAAAATTTCATTTCCATTTCTACTGCTTATCCCTTATTCAATTCACAAAAGTATAGAAAAATCTCTATACGAACTTACCAATTACTATTGGTATAAATGATGGTTTTTACGCAACCTCTCATCGAATGGTTGAACACCCATCAACACTTCCTGGATAGAGCCTGTAATGTACGACTAACAATTCAATCACATTAGTCACATAGTTTTCAAAATGAAAATACATGAAACTATCAAACATTCTTGCAATATCACAGATGTTTTAATCAAGTACTTCCATAAGTACTCAGAGAGAACCAATCCTCTCATCAATGCATCATGTGCACACTATCTTAGCTCCTGCTAAGACATTCAAACAAATTAGTAATAAAATAAATGAACTTATACATTCAATAATTTATTTTAATATAACACCATTTTTACTTAACTTGTTCTACTATGAGAACCACAATGATAACAAAATGCTCCTCCTAATCCATAGGATTGAGTCATTTTTTTTTTCACATCCAGACAGTCAATATTTCCACACTAAAATGTCTTTATACTTATCTGGAAATTTAGTCTTTCAAGCTGTGGTCCTCCCAACCATCAAGTGAGGCAATTACGTCCTCCACTTGCCCCCTAGCTCCAGAATCTGGACAGTGTCATGGGTCAACAGTGGATTCTTCTGCTGTGACATCGGGATGGCCAATCCAGTCACACTCAGAAAAGTCTGGAAGAGAAATTCAGGACAGTCCGGTCCAATTCTCCAATTCCAGTCATACTCAGATGTTTTTGGCTTTACAAGGGTTGTTGGAAGCTATTTTCAACTGGTCCCAACCAGCTCGAGAAAATACTCTCCCTTTACCAATTTCACAGAACGCCTACTCCTCCCCGGGGATCCAGCTTTATCCTCAGAGGAGTAGGTAACTGTCTTTCCAACTGTCCCCAACCACTTCCTATTCTTGGAAACATTTTTACCATCAACTTAGAAAGATTTTCTTTCATTAATTAATTTCAACAAGTTTGTCTTTAGCTAGTTAATACTAGTTAGCTTTACTGAAGCTGTCACAACTTCCCCCCTGGAAGTAACATACATGTGTTGTACATTATTAAAACATGATACTTTAATGTTTACTGTTGTAATTCACATTGCAATGCTTGCGATGCTTTATTTTCACAGATTTTATGTTTCCATTAAGCAACCAATGTTTACTATAAGAAACAATGCTAATCGTAAATATGCATTTCTCAAGCACATATTATCTTATGCAATCATTTTAAGTTCCTACATAAAATTTTGTCACGCATACCAGTATATATAAATATCCATTAATGTGTATGTGTCAATAACGATTAGGGTATGAGTACAACATTTCCAATTCCCTTAATGTTCTGGTCCAAACAGACTGACACACGAATTAATTATCATAATCACTTGTTCACAACTTTTAAATAGCTTTAGTCAAAATCGATTCATGCATATAACCTTCATTAGTTATTCATTCATAACTAGTCAATAGTTTTAATGCATCCATGACGACTCATGCAAACACTAGTTAGTCAACTAGTCATTAAGTTAACTTTCATAACTTGATCCATTAAGAGACTTCATTTAACTCTATCATTCTATAGTAGGACTTTCTTCATTTTTTTGCATTCATGCATTAGCTTCACATACCATCACTATACACATTCATCTTTTTAAAGTAGTGCATGGTAACTTAGAAATTCTATTGCATGCAAAAACAATTACTTCTCTTCAAGCTCAAATGAAAAGTAACTATTTTTCTTTCATGCTTTTATATTTTCTTTCCTAAAGAAATAAAGCATAATACACATACTAATCTCATAAGCATATTCTTATGCAGAAAAAGCATATTATAATAGCATGTACTTTTTAAGAATTCTTTTAAATGGAAGCTCATGCAATGCCATGTATGTAACAATACATCTTTAAAGGAAATCAACATGCATATGCATAGACTTCTTAAAATAAAATAACATAAAATACTTATCTTTATTTTATTTGAAGGACTTCTCTCCCTACTGCAATACTCATCCTCATCAGGAATTCACATTGCTCCTCTACAACAATGTTTTCTTTTAGCAGCATCGATAAGATTTTATAGCATGATTAGATAAGCCTTAATCAATAAATAATCAATCTTTGAATGATCCTTTAACACCTATTCATGTGCATATATGAGATGTGAATACAATGTCACAACATGCTTTCTTCTAACATCTCTATATTAGTGTGAGTAACTAATTATCAATTCATGTCAAATAACTCCCACATTATTATGACATTTTTCACACACGCACACATTCGTACAAGTCAAATCACTATATCTGTTCAGAAATTCATTTAATGGAAAATGACACAATGTACATTTGATTTATTTAAACTTTTACAAAAGACCCACCACTTCAGCTTTTGCTTTTGGAGCATGCAAATAGAATAAAGCTAACACATTGGTTGTTGTTCCTATGCATACAATGCATAAAGATTCTAATCTTAATTTCCCAACAGAGTACTTAACATAATCGAGTAGGCAAACTCATGATTCCTCTTCGAGGACACATAACATAATAGGCATGCAAAACATGGTTTTATTTTCCATAAAACTAATGGAATAAAACATAAGAATACATACCTTATTCTCCAAATATTATACCTATATTAGCCATGTATATATTTCAAGGAAACCAAAACATTACTTTAGTTTTTGTACATGTAATTCATCTTCTTTGCCAAAGAATATTTTCTAAAGTAGGATAACAAAACATGTTATCATTTCCACATATAGACTTATGTTCTTTCCGATGAAATCTAATACAACTATTGCATGCAAAGAACCTTGTTCCTCTATGATTCTACATGCAAGTTGCTCATGCTTTGCTTCCAATAATTTATCATAGATTGCCTCTTTTATGCATAAAAACTACGCAATATTAACAAGGTTAACTTAACCTTTAATATACCTAAATCAAGAAGTTGACATAATCCATCTAGCAATGTAATATATTCAAGAGGTTATTCTCTTTAGCCTATATTTATTTTCAAGAAAGAACTTGGATTCCTTTTCACTTAACACACAAGTACATAGTCCCTTTTAAAGAAAAACAAGCTTCCCATATTTTCTTAAACAAGATATATATAAAGGCAAACAAGTTTACTTATTTATGTTTTATTACTGCTCACACCTTTCAAGATACATACTAGTAGTATTTGCAAGACTCACATGGGTTCTTATCAGCAAAACTAGCATTAGTAGTTTGGTCTTTTACCATGGTATATCTTTCTAAATGATTGTCATATTAGCAATGCTTTCTTACTTTCCAAAAGAACTAGCACAATCTTGCATATTAAGTAAAACCACATTTTACTCTATATTTGTCTTTTTTAGTTGCAAAATTCACATGCAAGAATTATTTTCAAAATATACATATTTCTCTTCCAGAAAAATTAAAATGTATATTAGTTAAATTTTCAAGCACACGCATGTTTCTTCTTTAGGAAACCAAATTCCCAACTCCTTTCAAGGAAACTTCAACACAACAATAGAAGTTTTATGTACATGGAAAATACATATCATTCTTTAAAGAAACTCTAACTCAACAGTTATTTACTTTGTAAGTAGTGTATTTTCCATAAATGCAATAACTAGTGTTTCAAGAAAAGAAAGATAATAATACCTATCTCTTGAAACTCTTTGTTCAACCTGGATTAGAGATGCGATGCCTTCCTTCACATACGCGCTTTTCATCTCAGATCCCTCAATTCCTTTTCACTAAATCCCAAAGGCACCAGTTTTTGAACCTTTAGCTTTGATACCACTTGTAACATACACCATTAACTTCACAGGGAAATGTGAGGAGTTAAAATTTTTTATACAAGTTAATCATCATTACATAGAATGTTTAACAGTTCACAATGTAATTTTATAAATAAGAATATTAAACTCCTTAACCCTTAACAACCTCCATTACAGTATATTAACTTAATACTATATGATGTAACCATCCATTCATCTCATTACTCATATAGTCATCACATAATTTCCATTATGAACATCATAACAAGAAAGGAATCAACCTCATCATCTGCACACAATAATCAATCACACCATTGAACACCAATATACCCTGGAAACCCTGTAGGGTGAAAACCAACAGACGTTTAATTTTATTATTAAACGCTCGTGAGGGTGTTCAGCCCATCACTCAATGACTTATAAGGGAGACCATCCCTTAACCATCGTTTATATAATCTTACAAGGAAATATGCAAATATCTAGCTTAAAGCCATTACAATAAATATGATACCATTTACCCTCTGGTCTTCATATCTTCAGATCTTCAGATCTTGGTGGCATGGATGTACCTCCAATGGACCATCGTACATTGAACCTTCCTGCAACTCGCACTCATCTGCATGAACATTAATCATTTACCTGCCACCAGGACAAGCATAATATTCCTTCGTACATGTCACCATCATTCCCTGCTATGATGCCTTCAACATAAAATGATGTCAAGATTCATAAAGTATTAATCAATGTGTAATCATGACAAACAAGTAAAGTACCTTGTCATTCTCTCTTTAATAACACATACCTCATATGTGCTGGTTATAGGTCATCACAATAACTAATGCTTACGTCGCATAAGCACACATTCTTGCAAGACAATGGCTACATCTCCCAAGATTTCTTTAAGATAAACTGATACATCAACTAAGATATTTATGCCTGTCATTTACATACATTTAATAAAAATAGCTAACCCTTAAGCTATTACCTTTAGTGCATGAAATGCAAGTTAACATAACAATTGTCTCTCCCATGCATGCGAATGCATACTGATTCTAAAAGACTCTCCCTAAAGGAGTGCTTACACAACGAAGCACATAACCTTCTTCAAGAGTCTTCCCAAAGAAAATTTCAATGCTAGTAAGCATGTAATCATATGTAAAAATACACAATTAATAATATAAATACATGTCTCACTTTCAAGATTATACTAACATTCATATTCATTGTAGTTTTAATACTACAAGTTATCTTTCTACATACAAAAATGTATATTATTTTTCAATAAAGTCTAATACCTATGTTGCATGTATATGCAAGATCTTCCTCCATAAGGAATTTAACATCATAATGATTATAATATAAAATAATCATTTAGTTTATTTATCTAAGGAATAAACTGATTAGTTCCTTTAACCATGAATGTATTAAATAACTTAACTTACCAACATCATGGTAATTTATTCATGGATTTATTAAATAACTAATGTTTGCAAACACCATGGTAATCTACACATGGTTTTATGAAACAATTAATCTCCATCAGCACCATGGAAAAACTACCCATGGTTTTATGAAACTATCCATGGATTTATTAATTAATCTTTATCATTACCATGGTAAACTATCCATGGATTCATTAAATAATTACTATTTACAACATGGATTCTTTTTACAAAACCTCTTTAGTATACTAACACTAGCTATTATGTAAAAGATTTGCATAATACAAAGAATAAATATTAAGAATCTTTTCAAGAGACAACAAGGATTCTTTTCCTAAAGAAAACCCGCCAATGCTTCCCACCATTCTATCTCTAATAACATTATCTTTCTAAAGTATTAAAGTAAGAGTATTTTCAAGAAAAGACAACAAGGATTCTTTTTAGGAAATAAATAATAACCACAAAATCACGTGGTTAATCCTCATTTAATTAACAATTCCTATCTAAATGCATTAAATACAATGCATAGAGAATATGAAAACATGCATATTTATCCAAACATGCATGAAATAAATTAACACAATAGACATATGCCTATTTTTTAAATATGCATGCATTAATATCATATAAATATTTATATATATTTATATATATCTTTCCATATAAACATGGAGATTCTTTTAAAATAATCGAAACCGTAAATAAACAAGAAGGCTTACTTATCTTGACTCTTATAAAATAAAATGAATGTAATCACAGTCTTTTCTAAAGGAAAGAGATAAATGACCTTATTCAACAAGAATGTAGGTCTCATTATCACTCATATTGCAATAATTACAGTAAAAAGAAAAGCAAATATTCTTTTACATTATTACTCTCATATTGCAATAAATAAAAAGAAAAGCAAACAGTCTTTTACGTACCCAACTATGGACTTTTGCCACTTTAAGTTCCGCATTTCGATCTCGTAAGAATTTTAAGTACTTTACCAATCTCTAAATTGAATATAAATAATTAACTGCAGTGCAAACTGACCAAGATTGAACGACAGACAAACTTGTTAAGGTTGAACGACTTCAATGAGATGAAGTCTCCATACTCCCTCCTCGTTCAAGCGCATTCATTCATACCAATCAATCATACCAATGGATACACTAGCCATCGAACTTTATCAAATGACGAAATTGATATCTTTAAACTATTGAACTGTGCCAGACATAATCTATTATAAGCAGAGTAGTTTTCAAAGTATAATCGGTGAAATTTTTAAGGTTGCAAAAACTCAATAAATTGCAGTAACTCGCCTCCTGGTTCTAGAGCATCCATTCATACTAATGGACACGCCCATCATCGAACCTTCTCAAACCAAGAAAACGGAAATCTTTCAACTGTTCAACTGTGTTACATCTCACAACAATGCAAGTATAACAGCCATTGAGAATTGTAATTCCTGCAAACACCATGCACTATTTTTTCCTACAATTCGCGGTCAGTCATCGGAACTGGATATGCGTAGATCTGATGTCATCCAACAACTATGGAATGTACGCACATGACATTCAATGGCAGAATAGAACTAAAAAAACCAATAAGCGCTTCAAACACATCATAAAAGCACAGCAGAACGCATGGTAACAACGCTGCACCACTCGGAAAAATTATTATCATAGTTTCATCTTCTACTCTGCATCGCATTAACAACTAAACAAGCACGCAAAGGCCAATGCCAAATATGAAAGCCGCAAAGATGAATTACCTCCACGTTGCACACTCCGTTCCAGGACCCATGTTGCACACTCTATTTATCGTGTTGACCAGGTTTCTTCCGTCCATACATAAACAAAATACATCAAATGCTGCATAAATTAGTTTTTCAAACTATCTGTGAATTTTAAGTCACTTTTTGCAACCGAATCTTGATTCAATTCGTTTTGTAATTCATGGTAAAAAATTTAGTTTACTCCGGGGTGTTACCTAAACTAAAATAAACTACTAAATAACAGAAGAAAGTATTATAACATAAATTAAAAATATAAAATGATTGTAAATTGAAGTAAGAAAAATACTTCATAATAGTTGCTAGATATTTTTGAGGCTTGTATTTCCCAAAAAAATCCAAGTCTCTCTTGCTGATTCTCTCTTTGCGTCATTTCCTATGGTAAATGAATGCTAACAGGTTGTCTTGGGACACTAGGGCTTCTTCTCATTTACAATGAGAAATTATAATCCAATCTTAATTTTGATAAAAAAATAATTGCGTAAATAAACTCAAACATGATTTTAAATAAAATAAAATTTTTCATACCTTTTTGTATTGAGCTTTTTATTCCACAAATATTTGGAAATTAACAGTGTTAATATTTCGTAATATTCACTATTTAATTTGAAATCTTATCTTTTATCTTTAAAAATTAATTGAAATCCTACTTTTTGTGTTAAGAAAGCCCTAACCAAAAATCCATTTAATTTGTTCTTTTCTTATCTGTTTTCTCTTTTTTTGAAGAGAATATCCTCTTTTAAAAATTTATTAAATATAAATTCCACGTCCAAAATGAACTTTCCACCCTAATAAAACACAAATTTCAATTAAGTGCACCTCTTAGATTGATTAGTTTTCGATTTACATAGAACTTTGACAAACTATTACACAGGATATGCTTTAATGAAGATACCGTGAAAACGTTTCAATTTCGGTTATAAAACTAACAAGTGCACCTCGTAGTCCCTTCCTGTAAATGTTATTGACCTGTTATTGTATTGTTAATTATTACTTCATTTCCTGGTTGACTGGATCGCCTATTACTTCAATAACTGTTACTTATGTTGGACTATCAATCTAGGACATCATAATATGGTCTTTCTCCTGCCACCTTGACTTCTGTTCAGATGCTTCTTTCTAAGTAACTTCCTTTAATTGAAATCCTACGTTGCCACCTTGACTCCTGTTCTGTTTTTTCTTAGTAAGTAACTTCCTTTAATTTAAATCCTACGTTGCCTTCTACCAGAGAACTAGACTTTAAAAACACAATAAATAGACTTTAACAACACAATATGGCAAACATATTCTGATTTTTTTTCAATAAATAAAATTTTTGTACAGTAACATGGGTACATCTTCAATTATTTAAAAGAAATCAATATGTAAAACTTTGTGTATATTATGAAAAAAAAAACAGAATAGTTAATGAACGTACTTGAAAAGTTTCAGTTTTCTGATTTTTTTTTTCAATAACTATAAATATGTGTATAGTAAAATGGCACCATTTCAATTATTAGAAATAAATTAATATGTGAATTTTTGTTTATGTTATGAAAAACAATAAAAATAGTAAATAAAAATATTTAAACATTTTTTTTTTTTTTGTAAATTTGGTGGTGCACTATTTTCTTATATTTACGCCGTAAGACGTTATTATTTGAAAACAACTTTCCTAGCTGCCACTCTGTCATTGTTTGGGCCATTGGATGAAATGTTAGACGATTGAAATGTTTTTGACCATTAGATTCAATACCTCCTCCAACCTTACTAACTAATTAACTTATGCGTCTCTTTTGATATCCAGATAGAGCTCAATGAAAAATGCAAGCAAAACAGGAGGTGTGTACGCTATTCTATTGATACACAGAAGGATAATTTTGCATTGGCATTCAGATCAGTTGGGGATGCATGGCCACCATTGGAAGTCTAGTGGATTTAGTGCTCTGCCTTCTTCTACTGGAGTCTGTTCTCGAGTCTGTTCTCTACTCTTCTGACACTTCACTTTTGGTAATTATATTCAGTACTTCAAAAAATATTACAATTTCACCATCACCAGATCTGTGACATAAATTTCTTAGTTCATGCCAAGCCATTTATTGTCTGTAGAATGTCAGTGAATTGATTCCAATAAAGTTGTTGTTAGTGGAGTGCAGGAGGGCTATAGCAATGCGTGCGAATCTGGTATGAATACTGGATTTTGTTTAAGTGTGATTGGTGATGTTAGGCAAAGGGATTGAGGTGTGATTATTGGTGTTTAAGGGACTAGTTTAACAATTTAGTGTTAATATTTTTAAGTATCTTGGGTTTTCTTTTGTGGGTTTTTTTATTAGAGATACATTTAGATTTGTGGATCAGCATTTCTTTCATTTTCAACCTGATTCTCTTTATCCTTAATTTTGATTTTCATAAAAATCGCAGAAGCCCCAATTCTAAGGTATGGGCGATACTGCGGAGTGTTCTACACGGGCTGCCATGAAGAAGCTCCTTGCGATGGATTGGACAGCTGCTGCAAAGATCACGACTATTGCATTACAATCTCTGGCGGACTGCCTGAGCGCTTACCTTACTTCTGGAGAACCTCAGTTCGCAGGCGCCACGTGTGGCAGCCAGACGGTGGTGAATACCATCGACTTTGCGATAAAGGCAGGTGTGTGGTTCGGGAGAAATATTCCGCAACAAGATCTCCAAATTTCCTGTGCCTCCAAAGGTTTTCATGGGCCTTAATAAAACTCGTTGCTTCACATATAGTTTCAGAGTTGGTATTGTTGTTTGAAGCCTACTGCACCAAATTTTTAGATCCTAGCAGCCATGGATGTTAAATAGAGTGGGTGTCGAGAAGGAGATGGGGATGTTCTTTCGGCCTTTGAAACCCTTACTTTTCTGGAGTAGAGTGGGAGTAAATCTGTTAGCGATAAGATGAGAAATGTGATGGAAATTTGTGATAATTTCAAACAAAACAGAGGAAGCAAAGTTCCTCAACTCAACACAAAGAAATGAGAGAAATCTGGACAAAGAAGATGGAGAAAAGCTCTGTTTCTATTAACCATAAAAATGACAATAAAAATTACAAACTTCTTCAGAACTACAGTTCTGGAATAACTAAAAACTCCATACTCTGTTTTTACAAACTCTGTAAAAAAAATAAAAAACAGACAGTTGCTGAAACACGTGTTTCAGCAACAGTCAGACAGTTGCTGAAACACGGACGCAGTTGCTGAAACAGCCTGTAGAATGCATGCTGCTCCCAAAACACAGCGACTCTGTTTTCTTGCTGTTTCTTCTGCTCTGTCTATTTCTCTGCCTTCAAACTCTCAAAACAAATTCTTCTATTTGTTCTAACCTTAAAACGAACTGTTGTTCATCATATTTATAAGCAAAAACATATTTGACTTATAATATTAAAATAATGCAAATATCTTCTAATGCATATCTACGTATTGAATGCAGGAGAAGCGGTGATGCCTTTTGGAACAAAACAAGTCGGCTGTAGCAGGAGCAATAACTCTGCAAATTAAATGCACAGTGGAGTGCAATAAATCAAGCACGACTTTCAGGCATCCGATATTTCTGAAATATCTACAGCGGATCTGATTTCTGTCCAGCTGTTTATGTTGCAGTTTGGAATTAAATTCCAACAAAAGCTGGAGGGCAAGTAACCATTGTTATGAGTTCTGATGTTTTGTCCAACGGTATGTAAATTCTCGTTCATTGGTGAAAGAGCCATTGTTCGTTGAGATAGCTAGGGTAACGAGGGCTTCCAACTGGGTTTTACCTTCGAACTTCAAGAAATTTCCTGGATCTGGTGAAGTGCATTTGTTGTATTTTATAACTTTATCCTGATAACATTAATGTTTTTGTATTTATGAATTATAATTGGTGCATTTATATAAATATATAAATGGTTGGCAGAGGTGGAATATATCTTAAAACTGATTTTGTTTGGTTATCATTTTATTGCGTCTCTTTTGATATCCAGATAGAGCTCAATGAAAATTCCAGTGTAACGGTGCGTCGGTGTCTGAGAAGACTAAAACCAAAGGGAATGCGGTCATCAGCTTGACTTCCCTACTCTGTAAAGTTGCTCTATTGCTAACCATCGTACTATTAGTGCTTTCTCTTCACAGGACAAGATTCTTCGTCTCTTCGAAAAGACTCAAGAAGGACCTCGCAGAGACCGTATCAAACAATCTTTGTTTGTAGGATGTGCCCTCAGAGCATCACAATGCATCACTATATCAAAACTCGAAACTTTCGCACAGGGAATATTATACTAATCTATGTCTAAAGGATCCTACAAGCTGAGAAATCATGTTCATGAAAGATAGCGAAAATAATGAAAAGGTTAATATTTGTTACATTTCAACTTCAACGATTATAAGATTATAATCAAGAGAGAGCAGAGAAAATTAAATAACTTACTACCTTAAAGCAACTATTGGATGCCTTTAAGAATCAATCTTATTTCAATCTTTCAATATTGTCTTTATTAGAATAATTCCCAAACTTACCATGAGATCACGATGGTAAATATTGAAAGTGAAAATGGTGTGCCATTGATAGAAAACTAAACAAACACTCACCACTAACCGTATTTTTCTCCAACACCTTGACGACGCCCTTAGAAATCCAATGTTTCACTTACTGTAATTTTAGCAATGTGAAAGTCATGCTGACTAATATAAGCATACATTTTGTGAGGCACAAATTCAGTTAATGAGTGCCCATAAATGTGGACGATATTTGTGTAAGAAGTTAAATTTATTTACATGGAAACTTGTTTAATTTAATGTAAGACAATAAAAGAAGTTGGGCATATTTAAAATCTTGACTACAAATCTTACAATATTTTCTTTATTAGAATAATTCCCAAACTTACTATGATGATTTCCAGCTACAGTTGTTAGCACCGTAGTTTCGGGCACATTTGATAGCAAAGAATAATGTCAAATTTGTTAACCTATTTATTTCAAATTTTGATTCCAATTCTTATAATATTGTCTTTATTAGAATTATTCCTAAACTTATTTTGAGATCAAGATCTAGAGTTGTTAGCAATGTAGTTTTTCCAACACCAGGTGGACGAAGAAGAGGTGTCATTTTGAATAGAGGTGTCTTCGAAACAACTGAGCTATGTTTTACATCTTCAATCTAGGAACAATGGACATATGAAAAACTTGACGATGCTACCGATATCATGAAGGATTGTGAGATTCAGTCTACTTGATCGTAATATCTTCACGTAGTTCAGAAATCCTTCCACAATAACAAATTTTTTTAATGCTGTCAAATTGTAAATTGTCAAAATTGCGAATTTCAATCCTACGATGTCAATTGGGTGTTTAAATTTAACCCACGACAATTTACATTAGAGTGTCCCATATCTCCCTTTTCTTTCAGAAAGCTTAAAATTTGTTGTTGTGGATCTCACTTTTCTTATTTGAAAGCATTCATCATTACACAATAACAACATTACTTATGTTGTCAAATGGAAAATTGTCACAATTACCAATTTCAATCCTACTCCGTGTAATTTCGCTGTTGAATATTAAACCAAGACTATTTCGATTAGAGTGTCCTGAATCTCTCTAATTTTTCTCGGAAAGCATAGAATTTTTTATCCTGGATCTCACTGAAAGCATTCACTGCACCTATTGAGGCTTGGAGATTTGGACGTCAACCCCTTTTACTGGAACGCTTTTTCACAAGCAGTAATCCACAACCTAACGACCATTTAATCATAATGATGATAACAAAGTGAATTTTTATGGTGCCTCGATTGAAAATATTAATTAAGAGTAAGGATGGAAACGGTAGGTCTCTTTTGGGTATTGATTAACAAATATAAATAAATGGATTTAACAGATTTTTTTTTAATTTTTTTTTTTATATGGTTTTATTGCATATAAAATCTTATATTTAATTTTTAAAGTATACTATTTTAATTTTTTTACAAAAGCTATATGTTAATATGTGAATGTTGATTAACATGGGTTGATATGTGAATGATGACTAACAGTAATCTGTCTTTAGCTATTTGTAATTTTAATTTTTTTTATTGTCTATTGCATGGAAATAAAGTAATATTTAATAGAAAAAATGTAAAGCTAATAAAACAATCATTAGTTTATTGAATAGTATCAAATATTTACCATAACCAAAAACAAATCTAACCCAAATTACACTATAAAAATATATCTGGAAAAATTACGATAAGCAAAAAAAAACAAAATACAACATAAAAGGAAATCAAAATCTTGCAAATAGGAATTCATGCATGTCTTAGCTTTCATTGATATAAAACAAGGTTTCGGTTTCTTTTTTAACTTCATAGAAAAAGAGAGCCAAAGCGTTGATGTTGAATGACATGTCTTGGTTTTCATTCATATAAAACATGCTCTAAGTTACACTAACTCATCCAATGTTGAATATGGTAACAATATTAGGTATTTACATATTTTTTACAAATAAGGAGCCAAAGTGTTGATGCTCAATGTCAGTTATAAAGGCCACTTGTAATGAAAAAACCATGTCACTCAATGGTTGAGGAGTTTCAAAAAACCCTCTAGCTCAATTGTATAGAAACTTATATTATTTTCTTAATGCTAGGGATGAAAACCACCCTATGTATGGATTTCTTGGTATTTGCATTTATGTTGTGGTTGGTTGAATATTTGCAAACCATCATGGAGTTGAGCAATTTTTAGGCATATCTCAGTTTATTTCCATGATTTTATAAGGAATCGGGGTAATATTTAAAGATTTCAAATTTGTTTTTTAAGAAGTAATCCGGGTGATATTTAAAAGATTTCAAATTCGTTTTTAAAAAAGTGAAAGCTTACATATCCCAATTCAAAATTGAAGACAAATTACCAAGTGATTTTAAATTCATGGCAATTAGTTGCATGGGAGATTAGATATTTGTTTGTTTTTTTGGTATTTATATGGCTTTATTATGGGAAAATACTAATCCAGTCTGTAAATTTTCAAACAAGGTCATTGGATAGCATGTAGAATATCGGTGATCCACGCTATGTATTTCTCTTCTTTTCTTAATAACAAACATAGATGTTATTTAGCCTGTAAATTTTCAAACAAGGTCATTGGATAACATGTAGAATATTGGTGATCAGTGGTATCTATTTATCTTTTTTTCTCAATAACAAACATAGATGCTATTTACACACTTGAATACTCTAAATAGATGTTTTTCTACAAAATAATACATATTTTTTGTGATTTCCATTCCAAGAATGCATTTATTGGTCACCATTAGTTATTATTTGCAAGGTTTTCACCTCTGAGTATTTTGGAAATGAATAATTTTTTTTCTACAAAATAATGCATCTTGTTTTGTGATTTTCATTCCAAGAATGCATTTATTGGTCTCAAATTGTTATTATTTTAAGGTTTTGACATGAATCACCTCAATGTTTTGGAAATGGATTTTTAAGTTGAAAGTTTTGGAAATGGATTTTTAAGTTCAAAGTTTTCCTAAGAGAAACTCCAGTGAATGACTAAAATTGCAAAAAAAAAATTACTTCTATCTTATATGTTACTCTTTCCTATGCTCTTGCCTTATGGCGTTTCCTTTGCAACATGTGGTGCAATTGCTAGTTATAATTTATTTTAAGTTATTTAAGTACAAAGGACAAATGCATTAGTTGTTCAATGATAATGACATTTTACTGAAAAACTCACTATTATTTATAGTCACATCAATACAATTTTTTTATTAATTTTATTGTGGTACATTTTTTCAATTGAATTTAACCATAGTTACATGGATTGTGGTGCAAAAAGTAAAATGAAAATTCATAAATATTATTTTATTGGTTTAACTATTATTTTATTATTTCCTTAGGAGGCCCATTTTAGATCTCAAAATTCCCCTAATGGGTTCAGCAAAGGTTGAGTACATGGCAACGAGTATGGCGAGTTGTGAGGCAGTGTGACTTCACAAAATCCTTACAGAACTATTTTATCTGGAGATGGGCCAATGGTGATTCGCTATGATAATCAAAGTTTTGATCTGGAGACGGGACCAACAACGATTCACTGTGATAATAAAAGTTGCATTAAACTCTCTGAAAATCTTGTGTCTCATGATCGGTCCAAACACATTGAAGATCATATATCACTTCATCAAAGATAGGGTCCAAATAGGTGTTGTGAGATTACAGTTAATGAGTCCACAAAGGAGCAAGTGGCCAAGGTGGAAAATATTCTCACTAAGCCTCTAATGAAAGGGAAGTTTGTGAAGGAATGAGATAAGTTAGGTGTGATAGATAATCCCTTCCTTCCTAGGAGGGAGTGTTGAAGTGTGTGGTATAGCTTTTAAAGGTATTTTGCATAGGCTTGGTGCCTTAGCATGTGGAAGATTATTTATTGCCTCTTTGGGTGCTTGTTTGGTGGAGTGATTTATGTCTTCTTTCCTAAGTCTAAATTAGAATATGTACAATAATTAAATTCAAATAATTATTGTGGAATATTAAGTCATTTTCCAAGGATAAATAATTTAAGTGACTTAGAAATAATATAACCCATTGATCTCCACGATATTCTAGAAGGAATATTAGGGTTAGGGATTTATGCTTAATGAAGACTATGAAAGAAGCCTAGCGAAGAGGTGAAGACAAAAGTGTTGAGAAATCCATGAGCAACTAAATTAGGTGATTTCTCTATCTTTGATAATTGTTTGTGATGTGTTTTTACTTTAACTTGATTAGCTTCTTATTTCTCTTGATTATTATTAGTGTTCTATATCATCAAACAACTACCAAACAATGAAGATCAATGAGACAAGGAGGTACAAAATGTAGGATGTTATCCAGGGCCAAAACCTCTCCTCTTGAGAGGAAAACCCACAAGAATTCTTCTCTTCTTATAGAATCTTCAAATAGAATCTCCAATACCTAAGACCCTTGACAAAGACCCCTCCAAGACCAAGTCAACCTTCCTTCTTGATGAGCTTTCCTTACACATCTTATAGCAATAAAATTTGCCCTTCCAGCAATAGCTTCGACCCCATCAACTTTTCCTACAACTTCGACCTGCTCAAAAACTTCCAGCAACTTTGACTTTCCCAACAACTTCTAGCAACTATGACTTGCCCAGCAACTTCCAACAACATCGACTTGCCTAACAACTTCGAATTTCCCAACAATTTCCAGCAACTTTGACTTGCCCAACAACTTCTAGCAACTTCGACTTGCCCAACAACATTAGAAATCCTAACACAAGAGAGAAAGAGATCCAAACCTTCGATCTTGCTTCTTTTCTTCTTATCCTTGATTTTCGTCCTTTTCCTCTGGTCTTGTTGCTTATTTTTTCCTAGAGATCGAAATTGCTTCTTGTCGTATCCAAATGAGGTCGATTTACTTATATTATATAGGCTTTCCAGGGGTACGAATTGCTTCCATGAGGCCAACTTGATATTTCATGTAGGCTAAGTTGCTTGACAATTTATTGGAGGGTCTTTATGACATTTTTTTACTCTACAAAAATTATCTTTACAAGATACAGCATGCCCAAAGGGGTCTTACATGTATTGTTGATTTTTTGTGTAGCTTGGGAGGTACTCCAAACCATAGTGTTCGAGGGTTGGAGGTCAAAGCGCCACAAGTAGGCTTGTGGGCTTGAAACCCAAGCTTGGGGGTTTTGCACCCATCGATGTTTGGGTCAAAACCATGATGACTTTTCAACATGTGATGGATGAGGATGATAGTGCTCGTCGAGACGATTCTAATGCAATGAGAATCATTTGATTCTGAGTTGTCATTAAGGAGAATTGAATTTTTGAAATTGACAAGTAATTATTGGTTTTCAAGTCATGTAGGCTTGAAGTAAAATTTAGCCAATAGATGTGTCTTTTCACTAATTTGTGCAGCCCCTCATTTGGATATAAATTGAGGGTGATTTGATGTGTTTTAGTCATCCATTAGTGCAACACTTTCCTCACAAGAGCTCAGTCGAGAGAGGTATTTTTTTTCTAGGCCACATCAAAGAGGACTGGACCAGCGTGGGCTAGAGGGTTGTTTTGATGCCATTTCAGGAGCACCGAAATGCTAGAGTGAAGGCCATTGTGCCTTGTTGGAGGGTCGCGGGAGGAGGGATCTTCTTGAGGGTTTGTTTGAGGTGGTACAACCCTAAAAATAGGTTGTCGCAGACTGTTTGGAATAAAGAACAATTGTTTTCATAACAGGGAGGAAAGTCCTTGTTAAGGGCTAGAAACTTCCCATACATTGTAGCGCAGAGGGAGATCCTTTCACTAAAGGACAACCACATTCCTTAGAGGAAATTTTGGGCAGAGATAAGGGTTGGAAAAGGAACTGTCACAAGGCCCTAGTTTGCAGTGGTGGAGCAGCCTTCAAACAATGGACAGAGGTACATATTTTAGTGAATGTTTGCAAGTGTTGGATCCTAATTTAAGGATTAGTCTTGGATCAGTGATAGGAAAACCTGTGGAAGTCAAAGATGAGGGGAAAACCTCATGGTTATATGCCTTAAACCAATGATAGTTTCCATAGTGATTGGGCAGTAGACTTGAGTGGAAGTTTGTTGTGTGTTGGATCAATTTTTTTAACCATTTTTTGGACTGGTTGATGGACTGCTCGAGGAGGCCTTAGGAGTTATTTGGAGGAGGCCACGTGGATTTTTTGGAATCTTACCAAGCAACCAAGGTGACAGCAGGCACATCAGATGAGAAGCAAGAGGATAGTATCAAGGAGAGTTTTAGATGTTCCCTTGATGACAGTTAGATAAATATCCTAGGTGAGTACATGATTGTCTCCCATATTCGTGAAATAGCTCTGTTGGAAATTGGGTTCAACGCTCCCCGTGTGTTTCGCAACATGGACTAACTACCTCTCATGGATCCTAATTCTAGCGATTGTAGCGGAGACTAATGCCTGCAGGTTTTGGTCTAATGACAATCGTGATTCCAACAAGTGGTATCAGAGTGAAAGGTCTCAAGTTCGAAACTCACACGGCTCGCGTTGGGGGGGAGATTGTTGGACATTGGGTTCAACACTCCCCGTGTGTTTCATGACATGGACTAATCGCCTCTCGTGGATCCTAACTCTAGCGATTGTAGCGGAGACTAATGCCTGCGGGTTTTGGTCTAACGGAAATCGTGATTCCAACAAGCTCCTCTATTGCAGAAGAAAAGGGTGGATTGTTGAAGTATGTGGGTAGCCGTGTGTAAGGGTCTCCTAGTTGTGGGGATTCCCTAACTAGGTGCAGATGCTACAATGTGGACTTTGTCTCTCGTGGACTGTTGGAGGGCAGTGTGAGAGAGGAACAAGTGTGGACGAGATTTGACGCTTATGGTCTGCTGGAGGACAACATGATAGTGTCCAAGTTGCTGTCGAAGTGCAGCACCAGTTGATGAGCTTAAGGGTCTGATCAACCAGGAGTAGGTTTGTGGAGCCCGAGACTTGTGTGTGGAGAAGGAATTCCATAACAGATGATGGGCAGTCCTCCTAACCCGTGTTCATTGCGGGAGATGGACATCTTGCAGTGATAAGTGGTAGCCCTTTGTGCCCTATCTTGGTCTTCATCGTTGCATCACAAGAAGACCATAGCGGGCTGAAGTCCTTGAGTGGCTAAGGAGCAGTAGTGGGCAGATTGAGATTTTTTCACAAGTGGAGCTGTGTACAACTTGACAGGAGTCTCAATGTGTTGTTCCCTTGATGGACGAAGGGACAGCTAGAGAGAAGATTGGATAGCCAAGATTCAATGGCGAGATGGACTTGGATCATTGATAGATGCAGGAGCTACAGATCGAGAGTCGAAGGACTGGGAAGGTATAGCGTACGAGAGAGGGTTGAGAGATTGCACTACAGCCAGATGGTCAGAGTATCTTGTTTGTATCTTGTACTAGTGGATGTATGAGGGCCATTATCCCTAGTACAGGAGCACTAGACTGTTGTATAATATGTTGTTAATATAACGAAGTTGGATTGAAAAATTGTAAAAATTTGTCTATATTTTGTGCATATGTGATTTATTGCTATTTATATTCCATTGCGCAAAGTAGTTCTATTGAGATTCTTGGTTTGGTAGTGTCAGAGATTTTAAGTCTCTATCCTAGACCCAAGGTCGTGGAAAATCAACATGGTATCAAAGCATATTTGAGCTGCTTTGAGGGACATTGAATCAGAGTGTGCATAGTAAAGCAACTAAGAGGGAGTTGTCGGTATTTAGATCATGGAGCAGAGGGATCATCTGAAGACATGGTGATGTGGTCTTGACATGTTACATGGCAAGATGGTTTGGGATTTCTGGTGGATTGGTGGTGAGCCTGCTGAACAACAATTTTTTGTAGGGAAGATTGATGATCGTGGACTTCCGTTTATTTTTCATGGATGGTTTGGATAGCTCGAGGGTTTCTTTGGCATGGACGAGATCAAGTTGATCGAGATGGCTTCATGTGATGGACTACAGATTGGCAAGATAGAGTCTTCATTGCATCGTGGTGTTGCATTTCTTAGATTGATGGGATTTGCACAAATGGTATTTGATCCAGGAGGATGAGTGCTTGCAGGACTGAACCAGTCATTAGGAGAATTTTGAGGTCTAAAATGGGGGCCTCCTAAGGAAATAACAAAATAAGATTTGATTACATCATCAAATTTTAGATGGAAAAATGAAAAAACTATTTTTTCAACTCGTATTTTCAACTTATATCCCAAATTGTTTACTCAAATTTTGAGCGAGAGTACTCATTGGATGAAAAATTTAATTCCTCATCCAAGGAGTACCCATGTTGCATGCTTTCGATGGATCCTGCTACACGAAAAATGAGAAATACATGAAAAACGTGATTGTAATCACGTTTTTCATGTATTTCTCATTTTTCGTGTAGCAGGATCCATCGAAAGCATGCAACATGGGTACTCCTCGGATGAGGAATTAAATTTTGCATCCAAAAAATACTCCCGCTTGAAATTTGAGTAAAAAAATTGGGAGATAAGTTGAAAATACGAGCTGAAACAGTAGTTTTATTATTTTATTATTTTTTAATATTTTTACCCTTTTACTTAAAAAATGGTGAATCATCCCCCATTGTTGACATCATCATCTTGAATTGGTTCTTATAAAGTTTATTTTGGTTGTACATTTTTCTTAGGAGGCCCAATTTATACCTCAAAATTCCCCTAATGGGAGATCGTGTAGACTCAGAGGGAGTCTAGCCTCAGAGGGAGCATCCCTATGGATGTTCGGGATCCTCAGGTTCGGATGTGATGAGGCAAAGGCTCTACTGAGATTGTAGGGTTCATCTACAGGGTATGCTACAGTGATGGATTCCAGAAGGGCTAGTGTCATCGTCAGATGATGATGGTTACTTCCTATTCTTGGAAGTACCTCCCTTGCTAAGAGGGAGTGTTGTTTTTTTGTGTAGCTTGGGAGGTACTCCAAGCCCTAGTGTTCAAGGGTTGGAGGTCAAAGCGCTACAAGTAGGCTTGTGGGCTTGAAACCCAAGCTTGGGGGTTTTGCACCCATCGATGTTTGGGCCAAAACCATGATTATTTTTTGACATGTGATTGATGAGGATGATAGTGTTCACTGATACGATTCTAACGTAATGAGAATCATCTGATTCTATATTTTCGTTAAGGAGGAATGAATTTTCGAAGTTGACAAGTAATTATTGGTTTTCAATTCATGTAGGCTTAAAGTAAAATATGGCCAATAGATGTATCTCTTCACTAATTTGTGGAACCCCTAATTTGGATATAAATTGAGGGTGATTTGATGTGTTTTAGTCATCCATTAGTGCAACACTATCCTCACAAGAGCTCGATGGAGAGAGTTATTACTGTTCTAGCTCATAGCAATGAGGACTAGACCAACTTGGGTTAGAGGGTTGACCAATGTAGGTTAGAGGGTTGTTTTGATGTCATTTCAGCAGCACCTAAATGTTGGAGTGAAGGTCATTGTGCCTTGCTAGAGGGCCATAGGAGGAGCCGTTTGTTTGAGTGTTTGTTTGAGATGGGACAACCCTCAAAATAGGTTGTCGTAGACTGTTTAAAGGAGTGAAGGACAGTTATTGTCATAACAGGGAGGACAGTCATTGTTAAGTGATAGACATTGCCCATACATCGCAGCATGGAGGGAGATCCTTTCACTAAAGGAAATTCGGAGTCCTTAGGGGTAATTATGGGCAGAGATAAGGGTTGGAAAAGGGACTGTTAGGATGCCCTAGTTTGTGCTGATTTTGTAGCATTGGAAAGTGTTTCAAGTCTCATATTTTGGGAGGAAGCTTGGACATCAATATTCCAAAGAACCCAGAAACCGTTTGTGGAAATGCCACTTGGATCATGCTTTATTAAAATAATTAATTATTTTGAAGTGATCCCTAAGTCTAAACTTAGGGAAATTAAATAATTAAAGGGTATTAATAAAGCAGAGTGTGAATCTTCTAGAAAACGAAGATCAAGTCATCTTTTAATCACAACCATTGTTTAGAGATCTAATCTGGTTCGTTGATTCATCAATGAGAAGACTATAAGAGAAGGCTTGAGGGTCATTTGGAAAGCAAGTCGGGCATACACTCAATACCTGAAGGAATAGAATTCGATTTCAAAGGGAGAGGTTCTAGAGTGTTAGGATATTATGAAACATAGGAAATAGTTAAGTATAACTTGGTCTAGTGTAGAGTTAGGTAAAGTGTGTTTCTTTACTATGTACATTTGTAGCTTATAATCTGACGATCACAATATGTAGTGATCTAATGGTTCACTCTCTCCTCGGTATTACCGACACTTGATTCGTGGCTTGACACCCGATTGGTCCATGATCTCTATTTAAAGAGCATGGAGGGTCATTTTTCTGATAATCGTTTATGAGAGAAGCTTATGTAAATTTTCTTTTTTATATTAATAAATTGCCTAAAGTGGCCGCGTTGGCTCAGGTCGTGGATTGTTTCCCTCTTCGAGAGTTTTAACCACATCAAATGTTGGTGTACTGATTTTTGATCTGTTTGTGAGTGGTGACCTTTGGTAGTTTATCTAAGTAACTTACCTTGTAAATTCCTACATGGTATCAGAGCCATTTTTAGGGTCGCATCCATTGTTGATCCAAATCCGAAGCCGGTTTGACTACATGCGGCTGTCGTTTTCCAGATCTACTATTTATGATCACTTTCGAGATGGGAAAACTGCTATGTTATGTCCGGAGCGTCTGTTATAGTGAGGAACCCCTTTCATTTCATGTGAAAAGGTTTATGGTTGCCCGAGTTATGTCATTTTAGATCTAGAGGTATAAAGTATCTTTTTTGCAGTTATATTTATTAATCCTTTGGTTTATTCTGGTTCCCTCTGTTATTTTGGTTTATAGTTTTTCTTATTGTCGGATCTATACCCTATTCTGTGTGTATCCTCTTTGCTCTACGTTGTGTGCAATCTTGGCAAATAAAAAACAGGAAGACATGATTTTTTTTGCTATGTATGCTCTTTCCCCGCATTTTTGTGCGATCTCGAGAAATCAAAAACAGTGGAAAAAATGATAGTTGTCGGTAAGACTAACTGGAAATCTAACGTTCTGTCGTAAGGCTTGCATTTCATTTTTTTGTGCATGGATTTTTGTGTGTTTTTTTGCAGGGAAAAACACGCATATCGAAGAAAAAAAATCCATCCTCCTTTCAAACAATTACAGAATCATTTTACTAGCTCACTTGGTGTAAAGTTAGTTTATGAGAATAGAGGTCTTGGGTTTAAGATCCTCTCTCAAGCTTCTTTTTGTAAAAAAAAATCGGTTTTAAAAAGAGGGTTTTATTTCAAAAGCACATGTAAAAGTAACATTGTAAAAGTGACTCTCAATTATTTATAAAAGTGGGTCACATAAAGTAGTTTTTTTAAAGTGAGCTTATTATGTTAAGTTTGGAAAAGAAAGAGATTTTTTTTAAAAGTAGAACTTCATCATCAACTTTCAAACTTTCACGTAACTATTCGGCATCTACAACACATTTTTTTCAAAAATGCATAACTTCTTCATACGGAAGCCATTTTCAAAGCCCTTTTTTTAACCGACTTAATTTTTCGAGATCTTTCCATTGGAGCAGTTGGTTTCAGCCCTTTCATCTTCAGTTTTTTTTTTAAATGGAAAGTTCTTGCCTAGTTATTCTTAATAGCACCAATTATTTCCAATGGCTATCTTACATGGTAGACTTACTTAGAAGTAAAGGGCTTTATAGAATATCCATAGGACAATAAACTAAACCAACTGATGGAGATAAAGCTGCTAAATGGGAAAATAAACAAGATCAAGCACGAGGGTTGATAGGAATGTCGATTTCTCTAGATCTTTGATTTAATATCCAAGAAATTGACACCCCTGATGCAGCTATGAAAAAGCTAAATACTGTTTTTGGCATTCAAAATGAAATTAGGGCCTACTTGCTTGAAAATTAGTTGCTTACTTTGGAACCTAATAATTTCTCCTCTGAAGATTTTTTGTCCAAATTCAAGACCCTTAGACTTATTTTAGAAGGTTGTAAGGTTAAAAAGTAAGATGGTAGCCTTATCTATTCCATTCTTGCTAAGCTTGGCCTTGCATACTCTGTATTTGTTTCCACCTTCCATTCCACTAGAGAAGCCCTCATTTCTCAAGGAACAACCTACAAGTCTCCCTCTTTTGATGCCTTTTGTGATTCTTTGATAAAAGAAAAATAAAAACTCTTACACCTTGGTCTAATTAATACTAGAAAATCTTCTAAGAAAGCCTTAGCAACCCAACAACAACCATATCTAAAGAATCCCAAGAAATAACATCCTAAAAAGAATGGTCCTAAACCAAACAAGGGTCTTAAGCAATTTCAGTCACAAACTGAAAAGCAACGCACCAAACTGATAAGGCAAATAAAAACAAAGGGAAGAAAATAGATAGACATTTAAACTTTTCTAATCGTGATGACCATGTAGAGTCCAAATGTTTTAAGAAGATGGAAACCTTGGAAGCAGCAATGAAGAAGCACCACATCAATTTGGAGAATTCTTCAACTTCATCTTCAGGAATGGAACTTTCTGCTTGTGGTTGTCAAGCATCAATATCTGGTTATGCATTAAATGTATCTTCTTCTTCTCATTCTCATGAGTGGCTCATTGATTTCGGAGCCTCTTACCACTTGGCCAAAAATAAAGCCATGTTTTCTTCTTTAAATGATTGTAACACCAAAAATATCTATGTTGGTGATGATAGATCTCTTAGTGTTGTAGGATCTGGAACCATTCATCTAGATAATGGTCAGTTTAATGATGTATTATGTGTTCCTACCTTGTCCTGCAACCTTGTATCTTTTTATCAGATAACTCATTTAGGTGAAGGGAAAACAGTAGAATTCTCACCTCATGATGTTGTAATTAAGGACCTCAAAGATCCTAAACATATTTTAGTTACTGGAATTGCTGATGATTCCACAAGGTTATATAAGTTTAAAAACTTTGGGTCATCATATCTTCCCTCCTTTTTTGTTGCTCATAATGATGAAGTGAGAAAACTTTGGCATGAGCGATTTGGTCACTTAAACTATCACTCTCTTCAAACTCTATGTAAAGAAAATATGGTGACAGGTCTTCCTATGGTATCTTGTCGAGATGGTGTTTGTTCCGGATGTGTACTAGAAAAACATCATCCGGATAGTTTTGACAAACGTGCCACTTCATGTTGTTTCTTTCTCTGGCTGCAAATACTTCTTAACTTTCATTGATTATTTTTCCAGATGCACTTGGGTATACTTCTTAAAACTCAAGAGTGAAGTTTTTAACATGTTCTTGGCCTTTAAGGCCCTTTTTTAGACACAATCTGGACATCAAATTTTTAATTTAAGATCAGACAATGGAGGAGAATATGTTAACAACAAATTTATCAACTTTTGTACTGAGCATGGCATTCAATTACAACATACTGTTCCATATACTCTGTTATCACTCCAATAATTTCCCAAAGGTTGTTGCTACGTTTAAAAAGAAATATCAGAGGTAACTACTATCCACTTTTGGAGATTAGGATCTAGCCTTCCTAATGCTCAGAGAGGGCTCTCTCTTAATGATTTAACTTTGTTTATTTTAACAGATTTTAGGCTAGTTATGTATGATTGATGGGGTTGATTTTTTATTGGTTTTGGTAGGAAGGTGGAATTCATGATTTCAATGAATAGGTGCCTATCAACTTTCCATTGGGCTATGGAGTCAAAGTTCTTTAAAACAGAACTGAATCAAAGTATAAGGCAAGTGTTACAGGGCAAGGTGGATGGGCAATATTAGATCTCAAGGCTAAATGGTGAAGTGGTTTTTCAATCGGGATCAAGGAGCAATTAATAATTCGTTAAATCAGATAATGAAGAAGGATGAAGGGGTCAATCGGGATCAAAGGGCAATTACGAATCCTCTAAACCAGATATCAGAAGAAAACATAAAATGTACAAAAATTAAGAACAGAGTGTAATTAAACAAATTCTGCAATAAAATTCATGTTATAACATTCAAATTCGGAACACATTTAAGTTTATGGAATCCTTAATAAAAGAACACGAATAATTGAAATTATACTTCACTAATGTAGGTTTTAACCCTGAACAGAGATTATCTATACACGAATCTTATAACAGAAAATAAACAATAGCGAGAGCATAAAACATAAAACAGATAAACACATAGATTTTCCCCTGGATCCCAAATTGGGACTAACGCTTGATTTTTTCATTATATTCCTTTTAGTGTTACAACGTGGTTGTGGACATACCGTAAGCATACATAAACAACCCAATCCATTAACCCGATTAGAACATAACTCGTAGTTCCCTTGACCGGATCTACAAAATGCTTCAAAATGAAAACGCAATTCCCAAACCATGTGCAACATAATAAAAAATATAAAATCCTATGAGTGGAACTGCACTCAAAAAAAAAAAAATTGGGTGCTACGCCTACATCAAACATATATCCGCATGGGGCTAGTCATGGAAAGAATATAACACATACCCAACATTCTCCCACTTGTTGTTTTCTTTCCACAGGGGGCCACAGGAGAGCTTAGTCATTGGGACAATTCTTCAACACCCATTGTTTCTCTACACCAAGAGAACTTCTGAGTGCTCACAGACTTCGTCAATGCATCTGCAACATTCTTCAAAGTGTCCACCTTTACCAGCAACACCCTTTTAGCCTCAACCATATCTCTAACAAAGTGATATTGAACATCAATATGCTTTGTCTTTGAATGTCCACCTTTACCAGCAACACCCTTTTAGCCTCAACCATATCTCTAACAAAGTGATATTGAACATCAATGTGCTTTGTCTTTGAATGGTAAGCAGGGTTCTTAGTCAAGAAAATTGCACTTTGGCTATCACAGTCTATCCTTATAGCTTGATGTACCAACCCCATACTTGAACACAATCTCTGCAACCAAACTGCTTCCTTGCTTGCATGAGTGGCTGCTATGTATTCTGCCTCTGTAGTTGAAAGAGCCACTACAAACTGTCTTTTACTCATCCAACTGACTGCGCCTCCAAATAGGCTAAACACATACCCACTTGCAGATCTTCTTTGGTCCAGATCTCCAGCCCAGTCTGCATCAACAAAACCACGAATGTCCAACATTCTTTCCAATCCTGGTCTTCCCTGGTAGCACAAGACATAATCACTAGTGCCACGTAAATATCTGAAAACCCGCTTCACTACTGTCCAATGCTCCTTCCCTGGGTTTGACATAAACCTGCTCAATACTCCCACTGCATGTGCAATGTCTAGTCTAGTACATACCATTGCATACATCAGGCTACCCACTGCACTTGCATATGGAACACGGGACATATCCTCCTCTTCTTCTTGTGTCTTGGGACACTGTTCAGCAGACAGCTTTACACCTACAGGAATAGGAACCTTCACCGGTTTACTATCCTGCATATTGAACCTCCGCAATATAGTCTCGACATACTTCCTCTGGTTTAACCAGAGCTTCCTCTTTGCCCGATCTCTCTTAATTTCCATGCCCAAAATATAGTTTGCAGCACCAATATCCTTCATGTCGAATTTGGATAACAGTTGGGTCTTCAAATCTTGGATAATTTCTTTGTCATTTCCAATCAGCAACATATCATCCACATACAAGACCAAATAAATAACACAATCACCAATTAATTTAAAATAAACACAGTGATCCTCCTTGCTTCTGGTGAAGCCAAGTCCCCGTATGTAGGTATCAAATTTCTGATACCACATCCTTGGTGACTGTTTTAACCCATACAGAGACTTCTTCAACCTGCATACCAGTTCTTTCTTACCCTTCACCATAAAGCCTTCAAGTTGCTTCATGTAGATCTCCTCTTCTAGATCCCCGTGAAGAAATGTTGTCTTCACATCCATCTGTTCTATCTCAAAATCAAATGCAGCAGCAACAGATAAAAGTAATCTAATAGAAGTAACTTTGGCAACAGGAGAGAAAATATCACCAAAATCAATTCTTGGCACTTGGGACTAACCTTTTGCTACCAAACGAGCTTTGTATTTCTCCACCTTGTCTTCTACATTCATCTTCTTTTTAAACACCCATTTGCTCCCTATGGGCTTCCTTCCAGCCGGCAACTCCACCAGATCCCATGCCTCATTTTTGTGCAAGGATGCCATTTCATCAACCATGGCCTCCTTCCAGAGTTTTCCATCCTTGGAATCTACTGCCTCCCTAACAGTTTTGGGATCATCATTAGTTATAGTTAAGGAAAAACCTGAATAGAAAGCATATGGACTATACCTTTCTGGTTGTCTTCTTTCCCGAACCGATCTTCTCAAAGCTGGAGTTTGTGGCTCTTCCTCTTCTGAATCTTCTTCTGCTGTAGAGTCTGATTCATCCTCCTTTAGCTCAAACTCTATCTTCTCAGGTTCCTTTGGTATGATTTCATGTTTAACAACATCTTTCACCTCTCTAAACACCACATCTCGGTTGTACACAACCTTCCTTGTTTTCGGGTTCCAAAGCTTGTAACCTTTTAAACCATCCTTATACCCAATAAAGATGCACCTTTCAGATTTATTATCCAACTTGGTCCTTTTCTCTTTTGGAACATGTACATATGCATCACATCCAAATACCCTTAGATGTGAAATAGAGGGTTTCTTACCAGTCCATACCTCATGTGGGGTCTTATCCTCCAACGCTGATGAAGGTGATTTGTTAACTAAGTAACATGCAGTCTCCACTGCCTCTGCCCAGAATTCTTGTCCTAACCCGGTACCACTGAGCATGCTTCTTGCCTTTTCCATCAGTGTTCTGTTCATTCTTTCTGCAACTCTGTTTTGCTGAGGTGTGTATGGGGTAGTCTTCTGCCGTGCTATGCCACACTTCTTACAGAACTCTTCAAATTCCTTCTTGCAGAACTCCCCACCATTATCTGTCCTCAGTGCCTTTATCTTCTTCTCTGTCTGGTTTTCCACCAGAGCCCTAAATTCTTTAAATTTGTCAAAGACTTCAAATTTCTTCCTCAAGAAATATATCCATGTATTCCTTGAGAAGTCATCTATGAATGAAACATAGTACACAGACTTTCCCAGTGATGGAACTGACACAGGTCCAAACACATCACTGTGCACAAGATCTAATATCTTGTTCGCCCTCTTAGCACCAGAAGGAAAACTCACCCGATTCTGCTTCCCATATACACAATGTTCACAGAAATCGAAATCCAGAGAGAAATTAGACATACCTTCTACCATACCATTTCTATGCAATATCCGAAGGCCCTTCTCTCCAATATGTCCAAGCCTTTGATGCCATAGCATGGTATTTTCTCCAGAGACAGCTAGGCTTTCCGCTCCACTTTCAGGAACCATAGAACTGTTACACCCATCAATAACAGTGCTACCTTGTAGCTTTTACAGAGTTCCAGTTTGAACTCCCCGCATTAATACCAGTGCTCCCCGAACCATCTTGCAGGCATCTTTCTCGAACACTATTTTTACACCTGCATCATCCATCTTGCTTACAGAAATCAGATTTCTGGCCAATGCAGGAATATGCAGAACACCAGGAAGTGCTCTAATCCTTCCACCTTGTAGCTTCAGCTTGACTTTTCCACGTCCGACGATTCTGGCCTTCCTATCATCCCCTAGGAATACATCGCCGCCATCATATTTCTCATACTCGCAGAACCACTCCCTATGGGGAGTGAAGTGAAAGGATGCACCCGAGTCAATCAACCATGACTCATGATCTACATGTGTATTTGAATAAGAAGCCAAATACACATCCCCACCTTCATCCGAGGTGGTTTTTGCCTCTACAGAAGGAGCTTCATCAGATCCCTTTCCTTTCTCAGGAGCTTTAGATCTGCATTCCTTTTTGCAGTGTCCTTCCTTTCCGCATTTCCAGCACACCTTTACAAACTTTCCAGGATATTTAGATCTCCCTCTAGATTTGGATCTCCCACTCAAAACCTTATTCTTGTTTATGTTTTGGGACCTTCCTCGGACATATAAGGCATCTCCATTTTGGCCCTCCATATTTATCCGTCTCATTTCCTCCGACAACAAGGCTGAGACAATGTCATCAAAATTCAAGGTAGTTGTGTTGCTACCTATTGCAATAACCAGACTGTCCCACGAGTCCGGTAGAGAACACAAAAAACTAATGCACTTATCTTCATCTGAGATTTTAATATCAACAAATGACAACTAACTTACCATAGTATTGAAGGCGTTCAGATGCTCTGTCACTGAGCCTCCATCCTTCATCCTCAAGTTATATAATTTTTCGTAGGAAAAACTTATTCAAATAAAGACTTAGATTGGTACAAAGTCCTGTTTCACAAATTCTTCGTCAGAAGCTTCCCTGCATATCCAACACCGAACTGTACACACAAACATATTGTGCTCTTCTAGTCTGTCTAGTTTCTTCCAAACATCCATTGCCGTTGGTTTAGTACCTGGATCTACCGCGATCCACTGATCTTTATCCACCAGCAGATCCTCCATCTTGAGCTTCCACAACTCAAAACTCTGACCATTAAATTTCTCGATCTCTATCTTTCCGCCGCTCGCCATATTCTTTCACCACAAGAATCGATTCCACAGATTTCCCACTGAACAGGGTCTACCTCAGGCCTGAACAAAAAACCCTTAGCAGCAAAGGCATCCCCTTGAAGCCGAAACAGCTCTGATACCAAATGTAGGTTTTAATCCTGAACAGAAATTATCTACACACGAATCTTATAACAGAAAATAAACAATAGCGAGAGCATAAAACATAAAATAGATAAACACAGAGATTTTCCCCTGGATCCCAAATTGGGACGACCAGCTTGATTTTTCATTATATTCCTTTTAGTGTTACAGCACATATATATACATGCCGAAGCATACATCAACCCCAATCCATTAACCCTGGATTAGAACATAACCGTAGTTCCCTTGACTAGATCTACAAAATACCAGGAGCCGAAAACCATCGTACCCCAAAACCATGTGCAAACTCATGCACAAAACATGGGTGGGTCCGCCTATGAGTGGGACCGCACACCAAAAACAATTTTGCCGGGGCGCTGCCCCGAACCCCGACAGGGGGGGCTGCCGCCCCCCCTGTTGTGCCCGGCGCAACGTACAGCACGTGCAGCTAGTCGTGGAAAGAATATAACACATACCCAACAACTAAGATGGCTCATCACATGAATCCTGTAAAGAAGTTTCTTTATTACTAGTTCAGTCTGTTGACTAGAAATTGGTACAATAACCCTTTGGGAAGCAGATCAGTCAGCTAACAAAATGTTCAGAAGTCCATACTTGACCTGACCAGACTGACTAGGACCCTTAATACTTCATTTGATGTAGTATTCATACAAAAATATTACAAAAATATCTTGTCAACTGACTGGGATTTCTAGGAAAATAAAATATCTGGATGCAAAAAGGTAGTCACACCTTTCTAACTAACTGAAATTTGGCGTTGATTCTCTGCTGGTTAGTTTTTTTGTTTCTTACATTTGTCTCTCTTTCATTCACGTTGTCTGCTCCTTTTACCTGTTTCATTTGTCTTCTTTCATTCACGCTGCTCTTTCACTCTCTATTGTCTCTTTCATTTATCTTCTTTCATCTGTTTTATCTTTCACCTTTATAGTAAATCACACTAACTCTCTTGTGTTTCTATGTTTTTAGTAAAAATGGATTTTACTAAAAATACATATGTAACTTTATGTAAAACAGAAAATGTGTCTTTGAGAGTAATTTGTATGAATTTTTTTGTTGTTGGTGTAGATGTTTTTATCTCTGATAACAATTACTCTCTCTGTTTCAATTGTCTTTTCCTACTCTATTGCTAGTTTATCTTGGTTTTCTTTCTGTACATAAAACTTCTACTGATTAAAGCCTTTGAATTCATATCTCGAGAGTCTGGAGTGAACAGGTTTTGGATCTACTATCAAAATTGTTTATCCAATCTAATGGTCTTACTAATTACCTGTAAAATAAAACAATTGTTAATAAAAACGTAGGTTTGCAGGGAGGAGATAACGGCTTCAGGGAACAAGGAGGTCTGTGGAAAGAGTCTGAACTGCAATGAGGCTTAATCTGGTTGGCAATGGCTTTTAATTTTTCTTTCGAAAATCAACAGAGGTAGGCAAATGGATAGAATAGTGGTGTTTCATTTGAAAACTCTATGGTTTTTCACATGGCGCAGGTGTGGTTTATCGCAATGCGTTTAGAAGCGGATTAGTGGTTTATTGCACAGCACAAGGTGGAAAGGTGGTTTATCGCACGTCAGAAGGGTGGATTGTGGTTTTGGGAATGGAGGGTGCAATAGAATATGGGAATGATGCGTGGCAAGGGAGCATGGGAGGAAAACAACCTATTTCGCATGCCCCCCCCCCCCACCCCCTTGGCTTTAAACCTTTGACTGTCGAGGGATGCGAAATGGCTTGTGGGCCGTTAGATTTTGATAGTGGTGATCGGACGGCTGTCGGCATTTGGAAATTTCAAAAGGAGATGGGTTAAGCGGAGGTTTAAAATAAAAGTGGGGCCAGGGAAATGTTAAGCAAAATTTTAACTATGTAAAAGTGGGGTTAAATTATGAAGTCGGGAAATATATAGGCGGAGGTTAAAGCATAGTGGGTCGGGAATTATATTAAACGGGGGTTTAAGTAATATATTAGGTGGAGGGATTAAATAACAGAGGGTTAAATGAAGTGGGTTTAGGAAATATGTTAAGCCGGGGATTAAAACTAAAGGGAATGTTGGGTATGTGTTATATTATTTCCACGACTAAGAACGCGCCCATAGTTTTGTGCATGGTTTTGTGCATGGTCCTTAATTTCCAGTGGGTAGTCTGCGCCCATGGTTTTGTGCATGGTTTTGCACATGGTTTTGGGGTACGATGGTTTTTCGACCCCTGGTATTTTTGTATATCCGGTCAAGGGAACTACGGTTATGTTCTAATCCAGGGTTAATGGATTGGGGTTTATGTATGCTTCAGCATGTATATATATGTGTTGTAACACTAAAAGGAATATAATGAAAAATCAAGTTGGTCATCCCGATTTGGGATCTAGGGGAAAAATCTCTGTGTTTATCTGTTTTATGTTTTATGCTCTCGCTATTGTTTATTTTATGTTATAAGATTTGTGTGTAAATAATTTCTGTTCAGGGTTAAAACCTACAGGGAAAATGGGATTATATGAAATATACTTTGGAAATATATGAAGCAGGGGAGTTAAATGAAGTGGGGCCCAATATATATTAAGCACGTTCAAACTACGCAAAAGTGGGTTTTGCATGTTTTATTTGAATAATACGGAATTAGTAAAAGGGAAGGGGTTTTTAATAATGGAAATGGGTTTAGAATCAGAGGAAAGAGATATTGTCAAAAGAAAAGGGATTTTGTAAGGGGAAATGGCTTCCAAGAGTGGAAAGAGGGATTTTAGCGAGGGGAAGGTGTTAGAAGGACACTAGTAACAAGGGATAAACCAATGATGCTTTCCATATTTGATGAAAGTATTCTACCTACACTTTATTTACCTTAAGGTTTCTTATTTCCTTTATTGGGTGCATTTGATCTTGCTAACCCTTTTTATTTTATTTTTATAAACAAACTAACATATTTCTAACCTTATATCTTCCAATGGCTCAAATTAAACTTATGAGTTCATTTTATTTTCTACCTAACTACTAATCTGCCAAGATTAAATGGTTTGGTCAAATCTTTATTCACTAACTATCATGACATGAAATTTAAAAGCATGAATGACCAAGATTAAACTGTATGATCATCAAGAATTGTGGCATTTTGGGAAAGATGCACACAATTTTATTTGCAAAGTAAAGTAAACTAAGAGTAGTGGCATTTGAATGTGCCACACTTTCAGAATTTTGTTTCTTTTTTTGGGGTTCATACTTTATATCATTTTTTTATCTTCTTTTCTTTTGGTCCTTTGATTTTTCTTTTAGGACATACCCTCTTTTCAATTTTTAATATGGGAAAACATTTGCAGAAAGAAAAGGTATGTACAATATTACAAGACTTTAACACAGCAAATTCAAAATTATGATCCCTATTATTATAGGACCCTAACATACTCCACAACAAAATGGTGTAGCTGAAAGGAAGAATCACACCTTAAAAGAAATGGCTAATTGTATGCTTCAATCTAAAGGACTTAGTCTTAATTTTTGGGAAGAAGCAATTAATTGTGCAAATTACATAGTAAATCGCACTCCTACTAAGGTTTTAAGGAATGTAACTCCAGAAGAACCCTGGAGCTCAATAAAACCAGATGTAAGTCACTTCCATGTTTTTGGAAGTGAAGCTTGGGCCCATATTACAGATGCGAAACATAAAGCCTTAGAACCTAAGAGTGAAAATGCATTTTTTTTGGATATTCTGAAGATGTCAAAGGATGTAGACTTCTTCAACCAAAATCCAAAAATATAATCATTAGAAGAGATGTAAAATTTGAAGAAAATATATCGGCCTGCGAGCCTAGTTCGGCGGGTGTGCCACCTTTGGCCTGCGAGCCTGATTCGGCATATGTGCCACCTCTTTCTATCTCTTCTATTTTTTATAGCATTCCTTCTAGTTCAGATGATGACAGCGAGGATGACAATCCTCCTCCACCTCTTGAAGATATTCCTTTCACTCCATAGTTTCCAAGATGGGTCTGCTCTACTCGGGATGGAGCAGGTTCTCTTGCAGGTGACCCTGCAGATCGATGACGTACACGTTCTCAGTTCGAAAGAGCCTCTTCCTTATTGGCTCAACTTCCAAAAAATCCTGATCCAGACACCTTTGA
Organism: Pinus albicaulis; assembly: GCA_034641835.2. NCBI lineage: Eukaryota > Viridiplantae > Streptophyta > Pinopsida > Pinales > Pinaceae > Pinus > Pinus albicaulis. The sequence continues at coordinate 107,458 of JAXQQM020082229.1, forward strand.
AGAAGCTTCCGGTCATCCAAATTGGGATGAAGCTATGAATGAAGAATATTGTTCCTTATTGGCAAACGATACTTGGGATATTGTTCCTCTTCCAAAAGGAAGAAAACTTGTCAAGTGCAGATGGGTTTACAAAACAAATTTTGGACCAGATGGAAAAGTGTATAGACATAAAGCTCGTCTTGTTGCTAAAGGATTTTCACAAGTTGAAGGCATTGACTATAGTGAAACCTTCTCCCTTTTTTCCAAAATGAATTCTATCTGCCTTGTTCTTTCCCTTGTTGCCTCCTTTAAATGGGATGTCCATCAGATGGATGTTAAATCCGCCTTCTTACATGGAGATTTGCATGAAGAAATCTACATGGAACAACCCCCTGGCTTTATCCAAAACGACTCTAGCCTTGTTTGTCGCCTTAGGAAGTCTCTCTATGGTCTCAAACAAGCTCCTTGGGCTTGATATGGAAAAATGGATAGATTTCTATTAGATAATGGCTTTTCTAGGTGTCATTCTGGCCACACTGTCTACACTAAGAAAGTGGGTAAGTCCTTCATTATCCTTGTTCTTTATGTTGATGATATTATCCTTATTGGTAGTGATCCCATCCATATAAACCATGTGAAGTATAGCCTCAAAAATAAGTTTGAAATGACAAACTTGGGACTCTTGCATTATTTCCTTGGTCTTCAAGTCTTGCAATCCAAAGAAGGTATTACCCTTTCTTAGTCCAAGTATGCATGTGATCTTCTACACCACTTTCACATGGAAGACTATAAGCCAACCCCTTTTCCCTTTCAGTCTAGAGTCAAGCTTTCAGCACTTGTACTACCCCTGAAGTTGATGCTACCTTATACTGTCAACTTGTTGGTAAACTTTTGTATCTAACCCATACCCATCTAACCTTTCCTTTTACATTGGTCTTGTTGCTCGGTTTATGCACCAACCTCATGAAAGTCACTAGAAATCATCTAAAAGAATACTTCGATATATTCGAGGTACAGTTCAGTTCGGGATTCATTACAGTGCAGGAGCATCTCCATTTTTGATTGGTTTCACTGATTCTGATTGGGCTGGTGACCCTGACGATCGAAAGTCTACTGCAAGATATGTATTCACTCTTGGTTCAGGACCTATTACATGGTCTTGTAAGAAACAAAGTGCCATCTCTCTTTCTTCGACAAAAGTAGAGTATCGTGGTGTAGTTGAAGCTAGCAAGGAAGCCATGTGGCTTCATCAGATCCTGTCTGAATCTGGTCTTCATCAGTAGCATCCAACTACACTTTGGTGTGATAATCAGAGTGTCATTCAGCTATGCAAATATCCAGTTCAGCATCAGCATATGAAATACATTGAGCTTCATATACACTTCATTAGAAAGCTCATTCATGATCGTGTTATTGAAGTGAAGTATTGTTCAACCAATGATCAAGTTGCCGATATCTTTACGAAGGCTCTCACAAGAGCGAAGTTTACCAAATTTCGATCTATGCTTGGGGTTCAAGAAAGTTATCATTAAGGGGGTATAGGCTCTAATGCCTCCTTCCTTCTCCTATTGTGTCACCTTTGTAAATCCTTCAATCATATCCCAAGTTGTTCTTAAGGGGGGATGTTAGGATATTTCGACACATAGGAAATAGTCTCCTTTTGTGTCAAATTTGTAAATCTTTCAATCCTATCCCAAGTTGTTCTTAAGGGGGGATGTTAGGATATTCCGATACATAGGAAATAGTTAAGTATAACTTGGTCTAGTGTAGAGTTAGGTAAAGTGTGTTTCTTTACTATGTACATTTGTAACTTATAATCTGACGGTCACGATATGTAGTGATCCAACGATTCACTCTCTCATCGATATTACCGACACTTGATCTGTGGCTTAACCCCCGATTAGCCCATGATCTCTATTTAAAGAGCATGGAGGGTCATTTGTCCAGAAACCATTTATGAGAGAAGCTGATGTAAATTTTCTTTTTTATATTAATAAATTGCCTAAAGTGGTCGTGTTGGCTCAAGTCGTGGATTGTTTCCCTCTTCGAGGGTTTTAACCATGTAAAAGGTTGGTGTACTGATTTGTGATACGTTTGTGAGCAATGACCTTTGGTGTTTGATCTAAGGAACTTATCCTGTAAATTCCTACATAGAGGCGGAGTTGCAAAGACAGAAGGAGGAAGGGGAAGTCAGCAAAGGAAGTAGAAGGCAGAAGGAGGACGCAGAGGGGACAACTCTAAGCAGCAACACTGGTCCTCCATGCAGAGTAACGTAGTCCAATGCAATGACTGCACAAAAGGCCACACAGAGTGACATAGAAGGAGGAAGGGTGCCTCCAATGTGTCAGAAATTATTCCGAAGGGTTCAGAAAAATTATCTCAGGTGTATTCTAGTCATCTGCTCGTCAAATTTTTGTAAATGATTTCCACTGATGAAGAATAATACAAACCCTCATCTGCTACACCGGTTTTCCCGCATTGGGTTTTTTCGAGGACAATTTTCCAAAAATAATTGGTTCATGTGATTGTTTATATTGCAGTATATGTGTTCTATTTGATTTTCTGCTTATGATTAAGTGAATATTGCAGTTGTGTTTATTTCAGAATTTACTGAAAGTATCTGTAAATAACTTATCATAAATAAGTAGGCGAAATAAATCAATCACTACAGTAGTATTTTAGCTTGAAATTTTCAAAGTTTGTAGCGGTGGAGCAGCCTTCAAACAATGGACAGAGGTATGTATTTTAGCGAATGTTATCAAATGTTGGATCCTAATTTAATGATCAGACTTGGATCGATGATAGGGAAACCTATGGAAGTCAAAGAGGAGGGCCAGACCTCATGGTTAGATTCCCTAAACAAGTTATAGTTTACACAGTGATTGAGCAACATACTTGGAGTGGAAGTTTGTTGTGTGTTGGGTCAAAGTTTTTGACCATTGCTTGGATCAGTTGATGGGCTACTTGAGGAGGCCTTAGGATTTATTTGGAGGAGCCCACATGGATAGTGGGGAAGCCTACCAAGTAGCCAAGGTGACAGCAAGAACATCATATGAGAGGCAAGAGGACAACAGCGAGGAGAGTTGTAGATGTTCCCTTAATGACAATTGGATAGATGTCCTAGGTGAAGACACGATTGTTGCCCAGATTTGTGCAACAGCTCCTCTATTGCAGAAGTAAAGGGTGGATTGGTGAAGTTTGTGTGTAGTCGTGTGTAAGGGTCTCCTAGGTGTGGGGATACCCTAACTAGGTGCAAATGCTACAGCGTGGACTTGGTCTCTCGTGGACTGTTGGAGGGAAGCGTGAGAGAGGACCAAGTGTGGACGAGATTAGACACTTATGGTCTACTGGAGGACAGTGTGATAGTGTCCAAGTTGGTGCCGAAGTGCAGCACCTTGATGGACAAAGGTGACTACTAGCCTGGAAATTGATGAGCTCAAGGGTTTGATCAACCAAGAGCAAGTTTGTGGAGCTCGAGACTTGTGTGTGGAGAAGGAATTCTACAGCAGATGATAGGCAATACTCCTAGCCTATGTTAATTAAGGGATAGGGGCATCTTACAGTGATAGCCCTCCGTTCCCTATGTTGGTCTTCATCGTTGCAGCACAGGAAGACCATAGCGAGCTAAAGTCCTTGAGTCGTCAAGGAGCAGAAGTGGGCAGATTGAGTTGTTCACAAGTGGAGTTGTGAACAATTCGACAAGTGTCTCGATGTGTTGCTCCCTTGATGGACGAAGGGACAACTAGAGAGAAGATTGGATAGTCGAGATTCAATGGCTAGATGGACTTGGAGCATTGATAGAGGCAGGAGTTGCAAATCGGGCGCTAAAGGACATGACAGGTATAAAGTACGACCGAGAGGGCTGAGAGATTGCACTACATCCAGATGGTCTGAGTATCTTGTTTGTATTTTGTACTAGTGTATGTATGAGGGCCATTATCCTTGGTACGGGAGCCCTATATTGTTGTATTATATGTTGTTAATATAACAAAGTTGGGTTGAAAATTTGTAAAAATTTGTCTATATTATGTGCATATGTGATTTACTATTATTTATATTCCGTTGTGCAAAGTAGTTCTGCTGAGATTCTTGGTTTGGTAGCGTTAGAAATTTGAAGACTTTGTCCTATACCCAAGGTCGTGGAAAATCAACATGTATGACAATGACTCTTTTGCTTCATAATTCTATGACAAACCTAGAAGTACTCAATGGGTGCTCGACCTACAATTAAATTTACCTTGAGCATGAAACCCATGCATCAAGAATAAAAATTAATAAATTTCTTTTTCTATTTTCATCAAATACATAAAATCAGGATTACAATAGACATTATGAAGACCGAACCTACTTACACGTTTCAACAGTCCCTCTTAACTATGGAGGTATTCATAATCCATACATGGTACTTGGACATTCTCATACTGAAGAATTTCATAAGAAGAGTCAAATTTCTACGCCATGTCATAAGTTATCATATCAGCTTATATCAGTGCATCTTATCATACCAACCAGCATTGTCAAATAGCAAGGCCTTGATTAATAACTCTATATATCCACAAGATTAGAGCACAATGTTGGTGAAACAATGACTGATAGACACCATCATCATTGTCGCTTAAGGCACATACCCCACCTAGATGTTCACAAGGTACGTCCTTCTAGGACAAATCTTGTCTTGGAATAACACATCCTCAAGGAATTTCCTCTTCGACTACTCTTACCTATTAGATTCCCTACCACATCCTCAAAGAATCTCGCAGACTAGATGCTTACCCAATCCTTCATTCTTTTTTCATAACATGAAAACAAGAATGATGTGTCTATCTCTCCCTCTCAACTAGGGAGGATATACTCATTCCTATAAAAGGAATATACCTGAGCTCCTTCTTAACTAGGAACTTTCCCAATCTCCCTCTTAACTAGGGACTTGTTTCCAACATCGGTTATCAGCGCTTTGGTGGATATCATGGAACTATTAGTTGCTAGTAGGGATCCTCCTTTAAATTTCATTAAATTCAATTTCGTCATCATGGAGCCTTCATCTTCTAGATATTCTTCGTAGGGCATGGGCCATCTTCTCTATCACTTTCCTTCAACGAACCATAGGGTTGAACCAATAGTCATGTCATCCTTTTCTTCATCGGAAAGTGATCTTCTAGTCCACATTTGGATTTTCCTTCATCCAACTACATCTTCCAGGTTATGTTTCTTTCAGCATCTTCCATCCAATCTCAAGAGTACTAGTTGTAGACGACATCTACAACTCTTTTTTAGTAGCCTTGTTTCAACCCAACCAGATGTTTTCAAAAATAAAAAATGAACATCAAATCAAAGTTATATTTTCATGATGGCCTTTAATTATGACATTAGAGGAAATTTCAACCTAAAAATGGCCTCCGAAGGAAAAATAATAAAAGAATAGTTAAAATAATAAAATAAGAGTTACGAATTTTGGAGGGAAAAGAAGAAAACTACTTTTTTTAATTGTATTTTTGAATTATCTCCTTATAGGCTCACTCAAATTTCAAGTGTAAACACTCATTCGATGTGGAATTAAAGTTCGCATCTAACGAGTTTTGAGAAGACCCACATTGATAAAAATTGAAGATACATTAAAAACGTGTGTTTGAACACGTGTTTTTAATGTATCTTTAATTTTTATCAATATGGGTCTTCTCAAAAGTATGCATGATGGGTACTCGTTAGATGCGGAATTAAAATCCGCATCCAACGAGTGTCTACACTTCTAATTTGAGTAAACCTATAAGGAGATCAGCCAAAAACACAATTATAAATAAAAAAATAAAAAAAAATAAAAAAAATAAAAAAAATAAAAAAAACCAGTTTTTATTGTTTTCCCTCAAATATTTACATGTACCTCTTTTTTAATTTAAAGGATTTTGATAGGTTTACATATTATGACATGGAAATTACGTGAATTTTTCATGGGTACTCTTAGGCTAAAATTTCCTCTAATGCATCTTCTTCTTGCAACATTAACATCCTACATATGTATGAACCCATCTCCAAGACGTTCATTACCAAGATCATTCTTTTGCAGTATCCATATCAGGGTCTTCATACCTTCTTCTTCCATGGAGATGTCATAGTTGATACTTCTAGTTATCGGATGTTGGTTACTTAACTTATCTTACATGAATATGGTTGTATCTTTCATGAACTCTTCTTTCTTTCTTCACATATTGCTTCCTCGGGAACTTCTATACATAGTTCCTTCTTTATAGGAACCACAATTCTCAACCCTTATCTTCCATATGAGGTCATATTGTGTTGATTTCATCCTATCAATATGTCGAAGAGTTCAAGGCATATTGTTTACATGCCTTCATGCATCATTCTAATGGAATAGATCCTTCTTCTTCAATCATGCTCATGAGATAGAGCATTCAACCATGTTATTTGTTGGCATTGTAGTGTTGGCATTGATGTCAACAAGCTCTTGATGTTGTTGATCATATGCATGTGTGATGAGTGCTTGGTGTTGGATGATTGGTGATTGTCTTGTTAGTTGGCATTGATTTCAACATCCCTATGGATAGACCTAGTGAAGATGATGTTGTGGTTGCTGAGGAGATGGATTCCAGACATGTTGAGTTGCTTGGAGATGTTGTTGTTGCAGGAGGTTGGAGAGTTTCTCATGTTGTGTTGATTGGAGATGTTGTCGTTGCAAGTGGTTTGAGTGTTTCTCTAGATGATGCATATGTCTCTACATGTCTCGAAGACAATGGATTTTTGCTACATGTGTTCAGTTGTGGTTGCTTGTGTTGGAGGTGCTTCTACCAGTGATGGAGTCAATTGTATGCCTTGATGTTGTTACTTTAGGTGTTGAGGTTGTTTCTACAAGAGATGGAGATGTTGCTACAGGTGTTAGAGATGTTGCTACAGATGATAATGGTGTTGTGGTTGTTGCTTGAGGAGTTGCAGGTGTTGGTCTTGGTTCTACGGTTGGCAGAATAGGTCTTCCATGTCATTGACTTGTTCCTTTCCTATTCATCAGTTGCAGACTTGACACAGAGGCTTGGAGGAGTGTTCAAGAGCTGAGGAAGATGTTACAATAGGTGGCAGAGATTTTGGACTGAAGAATTAATGCTTTCCCTCAATTTTATCCCTAGTCGCATGCGTGTTGAGTCAAGGGAGCGGCTGGAAAGCCATAGTCGCATGGAGACAGGTCCAAGGGAGCGGTTCTAAACCCAGTCGCATAGATTACTTTGCTAAGGGAGCGACAGAGGTATTTCACAAGTTTTTCTCCACATTCCTCGCGTTGATCAACTAATTTTTGTGTTGTGGCGATGTTATTGATCATAAATTTTCAGCATATGGTCGGAAAAGTTCGTGGGACCTCCATAAGTTGATTAAAGTTGAAAATATCAAAAAGGATAATGGAGTTGATGGTTGCTTGAGTTAATGAGTTGAATCCAGATCAAATTTAGCATATGAACAAAATTGCGATGCCCAATAGTTCTGAGTAATTATTGAGTTGAGCACATGAATTCATATACATATTGGAGGAAGCTCAATGGGAATTGGTTGATTGTCTAGTTGTTGTGTGGAGTGAGTGAGACTTTGGAGAAGATTATGCAAGTTGCGTGTGTTGTCTAGTGTAGAATTTTTGAAGCAATTTGCAGTTGTAGTAGCACTTTGTTGAAGTATGTTTCAGCCATGATGTTTATGCAGTGAGTGAAGTGTTGAAGTGTGGTTTGATGTAGTGATTTGAGGAGATTGTTTTCCAGCTGGTGTGGAGATTTTTTATGGAGTTTTGATTGCAGCGTATGTTGCAAATTTTTCATTTAATGAGATTTTATGTTATGTTGTTGCAGTGCTCATGTTGAGCAAGTTTTAGGACTCCAATCTGAAAATATATGAAACGAGGCTCGCATGGAGGAAGTGAAGGCATGGAGGCTTTGAGTAGACAATGACTTGATGGATTAAGTAGAAGGAAGAGTTTTCTTCGTCCAATGGTGGTTGGATAGTTCGGAAGAAATTGGGCGAGTCTCATTGGTCGTGATAGTACCAACAGATCAAAGTCTGTAGGGTCGTTTGTTAGTTCAAGAGTAACCGGGCAAGGATCAGTGATTGTGGTGGCCTTCAGCAGATGGTAGTCCATAGCTTTGAGAGAGAAATGGTTTACTCTCTGAAATGTCAGCATATTGTGAAAGAAGTCGAGTCTTCTGGCACATAGGAGTGAGCTTATCCATATATAATTTGTTCAGCAATTAATGGAATAATTGAGCAACATAGCAGCAACAGGGTGGTTTTTTTCTCTGGGAAGGGTTTTCCACTAGACATGTGTCTATTGTGTTGATTTATTTTATGGTTGCAAGTTTATTTTGATGCTTCGATCTATGGTTTTGTGTTTCAATTTGTGCATGGATTAAAGGTTAATTACTTGGAGAAAATTGTAAAAGTGTTCACACTACTGATTCACCTCCCCCCCCCCCTCTCAGTAATGATTTGGTTTCCAACAATTGGTATCATAGTGGAGCTCTCAATTGCAATTTGATCGTTGGAGAGTGGATCTTGGAGATTTTGGCAGTATTTTTGCAAATTTTTCGAAATGGATCAGCGAGGTATTCCAATACTTCATAAAGGTAAATTTACAATTTGGAGAGAATTTGGATTCATATTTTTTGTCCATTCATATAGATATTTTGCTATCAGTTGAATATGGAGTTAAAGATAAATCTAATGATTTAGATAAAAGGATTATTTTGAATAGCATTTCAAAATCTAATAGCATGCATGTGAAGCATTGTGACTCCCAAATAAATGTTGGACCAGATGGAGAATTTGTATCTTGAAGGAAAATAACATTTTTCAAAAATGGAGAAAAATGCGAAGGATTCTACTTTTATTGCAATAACTAATCAAACCTCCTCACACGAAGATGAAGGCACTAGTGATTGCAGTGATAGATTGAGCATCAGTGATGACCAATCCAAGGTGAAGGCACTAGAAGCCGAGATTCAAAGGCTCATGGATGAAAAGAAAGAGTTAGAGGATAAATGCCAGAAATCGAGGGGTGAAGCAATTTCTACAAGAGAAGAATTGAAGAGATTCAAAACTAGTGATCAAGTGTCAACAAGCAAATATGAAATTGTTGAAGCACCTGGTTAGAGAAAAAATAAATAGATCCATGAGCCATGCAAGAAGCAGCAAAACAATTGAATAAGGCACAAAAAGAAGAATAGAATTGGGAAGTGTTTTAAGTGTGGAGTTCGTGGACACATAGTAGCAAGTTGCAGAAATGGAGACATCAAACTCTCTCATCAAAGGGAGAAGTTGCATCAAGCTTGCATGCAAAGAAGATTTCCATTTGTCAGGTATAATAGTCCTTTTTATGTTTATTGTTTCTCATGCAATGATTTTGGCCATAGGGATATTCACTGTAGGGCACATGTAAGGAATGGAAATTATGTTAATAGAAGACATCAGCCTATTCCTCTATTCCTTGGTCACATTAGATGTTTTATGTGTGACAATATTGGCCACAAGGCCAGCGACTGCAAGTTTCCCATGTATTTTAGGAGATCCAACCAGAGATGGGAGAATATGCAAGGCCAACCACATAAGAAGAAAAATGATCAACATATGAAAGTTTGGAGGGGAAAGGAGCAGTAAGAAACTCCCTCCAAAAACAGAGGTCGATATGGTCTCAGGGGGGGCATATGGCTACATTATGAGTTGCATGAAAATTCTTAATTGTGCATCCATATGGGAAAGAGTATGAGAAGACAAATATGTGTTTCTATAGATGCATGTGTTCAGGGGGAGTCCTTGAGGTTTGAAGCGTTATTTTCATTTTTGCTCTATTTCTATTCCAGTTTGTTTTAGTTGGAGCAACCATGCACATCTGTTGATAGTTTTGAAGCAACTATATGTTTTTGGAGATTGATGGAAGATCACACATTCAGGCGGAGCATTGTTGCTTCCTAATAGATCAACAAAGTGTTAGCATTGTGTTCCTATGCAGTGCATATATTTGACATTGAATTAATGCAAGGAATAATTTTGTTGTTGCTGGCATATAGTAGCAAAGACGTGTTTGCATGACATATATGGTATATTGATGAAGATCATATTATTAGATGATATTTATGTCATATGTTTTCATGCATATGTAGCTATTATGGAGATCAGATGATGTGTTGGGGTTAGATCATCTAGAGTATGCATATTATTGCTTATATTTATTTTTCTAGATGTATCATGTTGCTACTCATGTGTTGATTGGATGGATGAGATATGAGAAGGATGATTATTGTTTCTCATGATATTTTTATGCACGTTGTTGATATGTATTTGGACGAATGAGAGGTGATGATGTATATTTTTGCTCATATGTGGAGTATACATGTTTTTGTTGCTCACTAATTTGTTGCTTATGCCTCATTGATGATATGTTTCTCACCTATGATTAGGGTGTATTTGTTGTTGCATCTATGATATGTTGTTATAGGTTATCGGTTGCTTTTGTTGTAGATGAGCATGTGGAGCATGATGATGATGAAGGTATCCTCATTTATGGAATGGTGATGGCCAAGGTGTTGAGTGGCCTAGCACTAGCATATGATGTTGTTAGTCCCTCTAGAGACCTATGGTGTCTATTATGTATTTTCATTTACAATGTATGGGTCCATGGAGTCCAAGTCATGTATTATGATGTATATCATTGATGTAGCACTACTTTAGGTGCATAATGTAAACTTGGGTCCATAGTGTCATGGCTGGTGATAGATGTAAAGGAGTCATATGTCAGTCCTATGTACTTGTCACAACTATGTATATGCGCCATGAGGCATTGTATTGTATTGCACTTCATGGTATATCTTGTCCAAAGTCAGTTGGAGTCATGGTCATGAGGATTAGTCTCTTGGATTTGGCAAGGAAGCTTATTGCAGCAGGCAAAGTGTATGTTTCCAGCTCCATTACATGCTTAGGGGGAGCATGTTCAGTTTTCATAATTGACATGGCATTGGTTAGAGATTTGTTAGCAGTCGGTTTCCTTGTCTTCGTGCTTATCTTCAAGGAGACACTTCTTTGGGTTGCATCCGTATGGTGTTGAGTATGACAGGGAGAGAATGTCTCTCATCCGTCACATTATTGGCATTGTACTTCAGTGTTTGTATGGCCCTTTGCCATTGACGTCAAAGGGGGGGAGATTTTGGATTGATGAGTCAGCCTCACATGTTGTATTGAGGTTGACATCAATGCCAAAGGGGGAGTTTGTTAGCATTATAGTGTTGGAATTGATGTCAACAAGCTCTTGATTTTGTTGTTCGTATGCACGTGTGATGAGTGTTTGGTGTTGGATGATTGGTGATGGTCTTGTTAGTTGGCATTGATGTCGACATCCCTATGACTATACCTAGTGGAGAAGATGTTGTGGCTGACGAGGAGATGGATTCCAGACATGTTGAGTTGTTTGGAGATGTTGTTGTTGCAGGAGGTTGTAGAGTTACTCATGTTGTGTTGATAGGTCATGTTGTTGTTGCAGGTGGTTGGAGTGTTGCTCTAGACGTTGCATATGTCTCTACATGTCTTGGAGACATTGAATTGTTGCTACATGACTTCAGCTGTGATTGCTTGTGTTGGAGGTGCTTCTACCAGTGATGGAGACAGTTGTATGCCTTGATGTTGCTACTGTAGATGTTCAGGTTGTTGCTACAGGAGATGGAGATGTTGCTACAGGAGTTAGAGATGTTGCTACAGGAGTTAGAGATGTTGTGGTTGTTTCTTGGGGAGTTGGAGATGTTGGTCTTGGTTCTAAGGTTGGCAGAATAGGTCTTGCAGGTCATTGACTTGTTCCTTGCCTATTCATCAGTTGCGGACATGACACAGAGGCTTAGGGGAGTGTTCAGGAGTTGAGGAAGATGTTCCAACAGGTGGCAGAGGTTATGCACTGAAGAATTGATGTTTTCCCTCAGTTTTAGCTCCAGTGGCATGCATGTTGAGTCAAGGGAGTCGTTGGAGAGCCATAGTCGCATGCATGTTGAGTCAAGGGAGTGGTTGGAAATCCATAGTCCCATGGAGACATGGCCAAGGGAGTAATTATAGCCCTAGTCGCATGGATGATATTGCTAAGGGAGCGACTGAGGGATTTCAAGAGTTCTGCTCTGCATTCCTCGCAATGATCAGTTAATGTTTGTGTTGTGGCGATGTTGTTGATCAGAACATTTCGGCATATAGTCAAAAAAGTTCGTGGGACCTCCAGAAGCTGATTAAAGTTGGAAATATCAAAAAGGCTAATGGAGTTAGTGGTTGATTGAGTCAATGAGTTGAATTCGGATCAAATCTAGCATATGCACATAGTTGTGATGCCCAGTAGTTGTGAGTAATTATTGAGTTGAGCACTTGAGTTCATCTACATATTGGAGGAAGCTCATTGTGAGCTGGTTGATTGTTTACTTGTTGTGGAGTGAGTGAGACTTTGGAGAAGAGTCTGCAAGCTACATGTGTTGTCTAGTGCAGAATTTCTAAAGCAGTTTGCAGTTGTAGCAGCATTGAGCTGAAGTATGTTTTAGAAATGATGTTTATGCAGTGAGTGAAAGTGTTGAAGTGTGGTTTGACGCAGTGAGTTAAGGAGATTGTCTTCCAGCTGGTGTGGAGATTTTTGTATGGAGTTTTGCTTGCAGCTTGTGCTGCAAATTTGTCGTTTGATCAACTTTGATGCTATGTTGTTGCAGTGCTCATGTTGAGCAGGTTTTAGGACTCTAGTCTAAAAATATATGAAATGAGGCTCATGTGGAGGAAGTGAAGGCATGAAGGCTTTGATTAGACAATGACTTGACGGATTCAATAGAAGGAAGAGTTTTCTTTGTCCAATGGTGGTTGGATAGTTTGGCAGAAATTGGGTGAGGCTCATTGGTCGTGATAGTACCAACAGATCAGAGTTTGTAGAGTCATTTGTTAGTTCAGGAGTAACCGAGTGAGGATCGATGATCATGGTGGCCTTCAACGAATGGTAGTACATACATCTGAGATAGAAACAGTTTCTTGTCTGAAAGGGTCAGCATACTGTGAAAGAATTCAAGTCCTTCGGCTCAAAGGAGTGAGCTTATCCATATATAATTTGTTCAGCAATTAATAAAATAATTGAGCAGCGCAATAGCGACAGTGTGGTTTTTTGCCCGGGGAAGGGTTTTCCACCAGACATACTTATGTCTATTGTGTTGATTGATTTTATGGTTGCATGTTTATTTTGATGCTCTGGTCTATGGTTTTTTGTTTCAGTTTGTGCATGGATTAAAGATTAATTAATTAGATAAAATTGTTTAAGTGCTCACATTATTGATTCATCCACACCCTCGCCCCCCACCCCCACTCTTAGTAGTGATCTAATTTCCAACATTATCTGCAAATACATGATGACATTACTTTTTCTACCAAATATATACATACTGCTTCCTCTTTTTGGTCATCTAGACTTCCTTCTATCATTTTCCTTTCCTTGCTTGAAGATGAAAGTACTTCAACCAACTTAACTTGTTGCACTCATTCGTCACCTTACCATCATCCTTCTAAACAATGGATCCCATACAAGGTGGAATGTAGTCAATCAGTGAGACACTTGCTTCTTCCAAGTAGAGGTGAAGCTTCTTATAAAGATTCTAATGGAGGATTTCAATGATCCTTGTTTTGCAAATGCTCATTTCTAATCATGATGATGTTTGACGACCTTTCTTTATCTTCTATCTTGCTAGATTACTTTCTTCCAACCATATATAATGCTACTTCGATTGTCTTTATATGCTTCCAATGGATATGTTATTTCTATCATTATGAGTGCTAAAACCATGTAGACTTTCTACTTCAACTATCATTCCATGCTTCTATGATGATGTCATCTTTATCTTGCTATCATGCATCCTATCATACTTGTGATACTTCCTATCATTTTTATAATTGAAAGGAACTAAGTGAAGGAGATTATTTCAGTGATAGTAGAGATCTTTCACTTCCTCCCTCTCTCTCTTCTTCTTTTCGGGCTCTTCTACTTCTTCAGTGAACCTTCTTATAAATATTCTAGAGGAGGATTTTGATGATCCTCATTCTACAAATGCTCCTTTCTAATAATGATGATGTATGATGACCTTTCTTTATCTTCTATCTTGCTAGATGACTTTCTTCCAACCATATATATTGCTACTTCGATTGTCCTTATATGCTTCCAATGGAGATGTTATTTCTATCATGATGATTGTTATAACCATGTAGACATTCTACTTCAACTATCCTTCCATGCTTCTATGATGATGTCATCTTTATCTTACCATCATTCATCCTATCATACGTGTGATGCTTCCTATCATTTTCTATAATTGAAAAGAACTAAGTGAAGGAGATTATTTCAGTCAAAATAGAGATCTTTCACTTCCTCCCTCTTTGTCTTCTTCTTTTCGGGCTCATCTACTTCTTCGGTGATACGGTTTCATTTCTTTCCTTTCTCTTATTGTTGTCCTTCTTGAGTTTGGGACAATTCCTTTTATAGTGCCCATATTCATTACACTAGTAGCATTGTATCTTTGACATATTGATCTTCTTCTTTTTTCAAGGACCAAACTTTTATTTTCTCCTAGTCGTCGCAGCATATGCTTGAACTTATTCATTTGATCCAACATCACTCTTTGCCTTCAACCTAGTTTCTTCAATCTTACATAATGACCAAATTTCGTTGAATGGAGTGGATTCCTTCTTTCTTTAGATACTTGATACAAAGTTGCCCCATTCATCACGTAGTGCATTGAGCACAATGGTAGTCATTTCTTTATCGGACATTATTTATCCCAATTCTTGTAGTTTATCTCTTATTTGGGACACATTCATAAGGTATGAGGGTATCCCTTCCTCCTTTGATGCCTTCATTTCGTATAATTCGGATCTCAATGATATGACTTCTCTTGCAATGCTTACTGAAAACAATTCTACCAACTTCTCATAATTTTTTTTCAATGTCTCCATTTTGCTAGGTAAGGGATGAGTGAATCCTTGATTAATTCTATGAGGATTCTTTGAGCCCTTATTTCCCCTTATGTATACTTCGATAGTGTTTAAGCTTCTATCATCTTCTTCCATGCAAGGAAATTTGATGACCCAACCAGTTTGTTGCTTTCCTTTGTAGAATGAAGTCATTTTGATAGTAGATTCAAATATAAATTTAAAGATACTTGATGTCTTCTAGATGATGTTGCTTCCTTGATCATTTTCTTCAAGGATATTTGAGATGTGATCTTTGCTTCAATGTAAGGGAGATCACCTTGATTTCTTTAATGATGATAGCAATGCTTCCTTTGGATGTAGAAATGTAGAATATAAAGACTTCAGGATACTTCAAATATGTAGTTATTTCTTTGAGAGGAGGTAGGGTCCTTGTGGTCTTCTTCTCCTAGTGATGATGTGATCCTTAAGATGAGTCCTCCTTGGTGCTTCTTAGTCCTCCTTGATAATTTCCTTATTCTCGGCTCTCATTTATCCTTCTTCAATCATGTGATCTTCAAGTTGCCTCTTGTTGTTGTTGTTGTTACCTTAGCACTGATTCCATGTTGAGAAATCTAGGAGCAACTAGATTAGGTGATTTCTCTTTCTTTGATAACTACTTGTGATGTGTTTTTACTTTAACTTGATTAGCTTCTTCTTTCTCTTGATTATTATTAGTGTTCGTTATCATCAAACAACTCCAAACAATGAAGATCAATGAGACAAGGAGACACAAAATGTAGATTGCTAGTCAAGGCCAAAACATCCGCTCTTAAGAGGAAAACCCACAAAAATTCTTAGCTTCTCATAGAATCTTCAAATGACGAATTCCATGACCTAAGACCCTTGACAAAGACCCCTCCAAGACCAAGTCAACCTTCCTACTTAATGAGTTTTCCTTACACAGATTATAGCAACATACATTAGCCTTCCAGTAGCAACTTCGACCCCAATAACTTCTCTGGCGACTTCGACCCCAACAACTTCTCCAATAACTTCAACATGCCCAGCGACTTCGACTTGCCCAACAACTTCCAACAACTTCAACGTTCCTAGCAACTTCAACTTTCCCAACAACTTCGACTTGCCCAACAACTTAGAAACCCCAACACAAATGAGAGAGAGATCCAAAACTTCGATCTTGTTTCTTTTTTTTCTTATCCTTGATTTTCGTCATTTTCATCTGGTCTTGTTGCTTCTTTTTTTCTAGAGATCAAACTTGCTTCTTGTTGTATCCAAATTAGGTTGAGTTCCTTCTCATATATAGGCTTTCCAAGGGTACGAATTGGGCCGACTTGCTTGACAAAGTCTTGAAGGGTCTGTATGACTTTTTTTACTCTATAAAAATTTTCTTTACAAGATACAACATGCCGAAAGGGGTCTTACATGTATGACAATGACTCTTTTGACTTCATAATTCTATGACAAACCTAGAAGCACTCAATAGATGCTTGACCTACAAATAAATTTACCTTGAGCATGAAACCCATGCATCAAGAATGAAAATAATAAATTTATTTTTCTCTTTTCATCAAATACATGAAATCATGATTAGAATAGACATTATGAAGATTGAACCTAGTTATACATTTCAACAAAAAGAAAATAAGAGAAAGAGACAGCTACAACATTTTTGGGGAACTGATTTTCTCAAGGAGAGGATGAATAATCTGAAAAGATAGGCTCAGTTCGACTGAGGAGAAAGAATAAGAATACATGGATAATTTCGAAGTGCTTCTAGGAGGTTAATTTGTTGAGAATTGGAGAGGCAGAATTGCTCAAGTGAGGAAGAGGCACAGTTGTTGGGGAAGCTGATTTGCTAGGGCCGTTTATGAGTGCGCAGAGGCTGAGTGTGAGCTAGGTGTGAGGCTGGTTTCTAGTGAGAGGTGGGCTGATTTTTCTTCAAGCTGAATTTCTTCAAAGGTCAATTTCGAATTGGTCAATTTTCTTGGGCCGAATTATTCCAATGGAGCCAAGTAGCAAGTTTCAATCATTATATTTTTCTTGTAAATTCTTTGTGGGTTGAAACCCTGCTTTTCCAGATTAATAAATTCTGGAAAATTGTTGTGGGTGAATTATTTCTATTGCAATGTCTGATTGACCTCTCCAATTTATTTCCACTGCATAGATTTCTAAATCTTAAAATACCAGTGATTTTATTTTTCGGCAATTTGGATTTATTTTGTAAATTAAAGAAATTTCTGAGAATAAATAATTACCATGAGAAAATAAATATGCGCTGGTATTAGGAGATTTAACAGTAGGAATTTTCAAATATCACATTGTATGCCTTCGGGATGACAGAACACTAAATAACATTTCATGTCTCGATGGCTCTGCTTAAATGCATCAAATTGTGATCAGGTTCAATTGGCATGGACAGCAACTCTACGTGATCTATCAGTCCCTCTTATGCTTTAATTTCACAGATCACTCCATTTATAAAGAATATTACTCTTGTTGAAGCTGAGTTTCAAAGCTTCCTAAATTACACCCATCCAGAAAATAAGGAAATACCTTACGTTACTGCACTGAAGCAAAAATCAAGTCATGCAGCCAAAGAAGGATTTAGCTCAGGTCGAAACCTGTGGCTTGATGAACATCTACCATTTTGAAATTTCACTAAGGTAAGAGCAGAGAAACAGCTTGCAATACAATTACACTAAATGCTTGTGTGCAATATAAAAATTCTGTAGCAGAATAACGCCTTTGAATTTGAGAAAGGGAACTATTACACTCTCGAGTCTCCATCCTTTCATTAAGGCCAAAAAGCAGTAATTCTAAGCTTTATACAATTTCCCTTGAACCCTAGAGTACAGGGACAAGGCTCTATGCAATATACTAGGACAATCTATCTCTAATCATGCACTGTCCTTGAAGTTTGTACAATTGACAGGAAAGGCATCATAGCCTGCATATGTTATCTAACAAAATCAAACGAATGACCATGCTCAATAAGTAGAATAGAATATGTCATTCGAAGGGTTGAATAAATGAATCAAAGAAATCCGGTTACAAGAAGATTAATGTTCTTTTAATCTACCCATCTGCACAAAGAGACTTCAAGTCAGTACTATAAATGCCTCAATATACGGCCGCCCTAATTTGTTTGTTGCAGCTGACCCCAAGCCTCAATATATGGCCTCCCTAATTTGTTTGCTGCAGCTGACCCCAATCAATTTCCAAATGTTGTTTCTTTAGAGCAGTTGCTTTGAGATCCTTCGTGCAAATCTGACCTGAGAATGAAGCCACAATAACTTCAATAATCAACTACTGGTAATGATAATGAAACTAAGCATTTAACCTCTGGCATCTAGCCTGTTCCTTATTAGAGGATTACAAGAAAATTAGTCTTTTACTGAAAGATACAATTCATAATAAAAATATTATTCAATCTGACAAAATTGAAGACTGGGAAAAAAAATGGATCTTTAAGCTTTTCATTAAACTAAACTAGAATGGACTTTGTAACAAAAAATCATTTTTCCCATGAGCAGCACTAAAATAGTTGTTAAGGATAGACTAGAAGTATTTTTAGTGCTCATCACCCCTCCCTGCTTGAAGTTGATTGTCTCATATTTAATTTCAGGAATGGCTATGCCCATTTAAGTGCTACAATTTGCAGGAACACTAAACCCCAATTTGAACACTAAATACAATTTGCTGGAACAATAAACCCCAATTTGAACACTAAACACAATTTGCAGGAACACTAAACACAATTTGCCCATTTAATCCTGAAGACAGTTCCTGGCTGTGGGACAACCAGTGCCCAGGACATCTAAAGATTGATAAAAACTTTAAAATATGTGGCGAGGGATAGGCCATGAGATCTTGTAATGAATCTTCTAATTTTGAAACCTATCTTTAAAACCAGACTGGTCAAGATAGATGAGGGTTGCAGGGCTTAGGGTTTTAAGAGATGATTAGAAGCAAATGAAAGAGGACAAGGCTTAATCACTGAGGCACATAAGAATCTCAATTTTTGTCCCTACAGAGGAAATGGTCCAAAGAGCACGACTAATGGGTGAACGCCTAATATGGTGGACTGCCTATTAAGGGATTCAAACCCAAAAAATGAGTACCATCAATTACAAGGAAATTCATAAATTCGATTTAAATCAACCAGCAGCTTCATTACACTCATGCCAGTGAAGCAAGACATTAATGAATGAAAGAAACATTAGAAGACAACAATTATGCAATTACCCCAAAAACTGGAATCAAAACTGGTCTTTATTCTTCCATTTCAGAGAGATGTCTTCATTACATATCATCATGAATTTCAGACTCTGAACCCCCACAAACTGTATATTTTTTATTTTTATTTTCTCCCTAGGCTAACTGTTATATGATCAGTTACGGAACTGATTTTGAAGCAGAGTTATAAAACTACTTTAAAAAGCGATTTAATTAAACAGATAATAATAGGTCATATAAAGTAAAATAACCTATTATTATAAATACATTGTGCTGCAATATATATAAAAATATTAAATATTAAATCCCGTTTCTGTAAGTAAAGTCTTTCCCTTTACTTTATAATATATGTGGCACTATACAATCAACAGTTTTGAATGGAGAAACAAAAATGTGCTCTTGGGCTTTAACCCATCAAAATTATAATATAACTTTTGAAATGCGGTTAAGGTATGTGCGGGCCCTTCTTGTCCTCATGCGGACATCATCAACCATTTTTTATTTTGAAAACTGCAAACCACTTCTCGGGGGCTCCTTTGGAGGTTTCTAGAATAGAGGATGAGTACCCCCGGGATAAACTGTAGCCGTTGATCTGCAGATGAATGGTTTGGGGAAAAGTTAAAACGCTTCTGGACAGTTCCCTACTATTTAAACTTTGATTTCATTGGCCTGTCAAGATTCTTTTGATCTGGACTCGTGAGATATCTAGTGGTATGCTGTAAGCGAATTCCCTCTTGCTGCTTCTAGAGACCACCACCTGATCATTATTCCATGATGGGAAAATGCAATTAAGCCCTCGTCATCTGGGGAAAAGCTCAATGCTGAAATTCCTCCAGTGGTACTCACAGCTATGTCTCCTGAAAGCAAACTTGCAAGTCCTGGCGGTCCATTTGCATCAAGAATCTTCAGTTTGTGACACTTTGCAGGTCATAGACTTGAATAGAAAGGGTACGAATATCTCCAATTGCATCACCAACAGCTAACCTTGTATAATTCTGGTTTAAAGCAACCATTGAAAATGTGCACACCATGTCCCTTAATAATGCCATAGAACTTTATAGACAACTTACGCAGTACTGAATTTCCAGTATCTATAGTCTGTAAGATATAATTAATCACCAGCACTTTTCCAAGTAGGGAACCACTGCTCTTGGGGCACTTTGTACAATTCTGACAAGAGTCATAAGAGACACTAAGTGGACAGGCGAATCAGAACCTGTAGTCCAGACTTAATTTTCAACAACATGCAAAAATCCTAACACATCTGCCTTCCCCAAACTTGGAAGAAGAATTCCAGTCAGAGTCTCTCGTGTTGTCATAGCCATCGCTGGATTTTATATAGAAATTATTTTTGCAGATACTTCTCCATTTAGGTACTCAAGAGTCAATAAGAAGGAAGACTTCACCAATTAAATGAGGTATATCTGAAGCAGGTTGTGATCGTCATGTAGTCTGCATCCCTTCTGCTAGGAATTCAGCTGCAGTGGCACTATGTCTGTCATCTACATCCATGACTAAATTGACAAGATGGGGAGCCACTGCAATAGCTAAATATGGTTTAACTAGGCTAGGATACCAAACAGCTAATGCTGCACCTGCAATTATACGTGAAGCATTTACATCAACCTCTTGATTCCAGTTGCAAGACTTCGAACATGAGGGATTTCTGGGGAGTGTTTTCAATCGAAATTGTGAAACAGGGTCATTAAATCGCTTGTCATGTTTCGATAAAAACTGGAGTTCCCTTACACGTTCTACCAATTCTTGTGCTTTAACAGCCACTCCAAAGAAGTCCAAGACAGCCCCTTTGCCGTCGCCATTTACTGCTCTAAGCACCTCTTTACATACAATAATTAATGCAGCAAAAATTTCAATTTGGGCATGAGTTGTAGCAGATTCAATTGATCCCCCAACTTCAGCTGCTATCACATTGATGCGGCTCGTGTCACCATATTTTTTACCCCTTTTACAAAACTATTTGCACCCTTCTTTGACAGCCCACCACCTGCCCATTCACAAACATAACCGGCAGCAATGTTTGTGCCTGAAACTTTTCCAGAGCGCTTCTGCAACCTTTCTTGCACTTCACCTCCTCTGATTCCTTCTTTAATATGAGCATTGCTTCTCAATGCTGAATGCTCTCCATACGATAGATTTTAGGTATTGTACGTGACCTTGGGCATGTTCTCTTCACGTTTTCGCCGCGTGTAGCGAGAAGGAAATTGGACGCTAAGAAGAAGCTTGCCCATGGGAGAGCCAATCCGAGTACAGCACATCATTGCACCTTCAATTATCAATATTGTTACTTGTGCCTCTTTCATTCAAGGATGATAGAAAGGCACGATGATCGTAAGTGTAAATGAATGGTCCTTTCATTGGTGTTTATATACACCAATGCTCGCGTTACATTTCGACACGTTGAACAGTAGTGGCGGCCCCTTCGTGGGCTCTTCTTCAACTTGGTAATGTGTATGAGCGCTAACTCTGGTGGACTTCGCTGCTTGGCTTGAAGTTTGGGGCTTAAAACCCCCAATCTTTTATAAAAAATAATTTCTCTGCCTTGAACCCGAGAGCTGCACTAAATTCATTTTTTTGCATAAACAGAAATCACAAAATATCTGTCTTGTGAATTCATGAACCCCAATGAAACTGCTGTCCTCCCTGTCAAGATTTAGTTACAACATGACGCACGGTAACAACAGGAATGGCAATCCAAAAACAACAATCCAATTCCAGGGAGGCTGTGTGGGGTGGACATGGCTAAATCAGGCATTTCCATAGCTACAATATAACCTTTAGATCATTAAAGGTGATTAATACACAGAACAAAAGCCATAAGCATTCATCTATCCCACACAAACATAGATCTTCCCAAAACAAAAGAAAGACACAAATTACTTGTTTAAATGCACCCAAATTTAATTAACTTTGGGCACATAAATACAAGTCTCACTCAGTTCTCAGTCTATTGATCTCAAGCGTATACACAAAATATGTTACATTATTTACAATTGGTTACAAAAAGTATACAACTTTTGAAATCCCTTCCATGATAGCTACTATTTGTTAAAATCTCTTTTCCAACCGTAGGTAGATTATTTATGATTCTTAAGCCAAATTACTTACCGAAATTTAAAACAAAAGTTTCAGATCATAGAAAAATTACACCAGCTGGAAATTTACTGGAGAATAAACAATGCAAGCTATAAAATAATTTTCCCAATACACAGCAAATTTTATACCGTTCAAAATCCGTTTTTCATTAAGAGTATTTCAAACTTACAAGGGCTTCCCACACTGGAATAATTCACCTAATAAAAAAGATTAATCCACAAAAAAACCTGGCTGTTGCACAGCCTGATCTGTAAGGTGTAGGAATTTACAGGGTAAGTTCCTTAGATCAAACACCAAAGGTCACCGCTCACAAACATATCACAAATCAATACACCAGTATATCACGTGGTTAAAACCCTCGAAGAGGGAAACAGTCCACGGCCTCAGCCAACGCGGCCACTTCAGGCAATTTATTAATATAAAAAGAAAAGTTACATATGTTTCTCTCATAAACGGTTATCGGACAAATGACCCTCCATGCTCTTTAAATAGAGATCATGGACCAATCGGGTGCTAAGCCACGGATCAAGTGCCGTTAATACCGAGGTGAGAGGAACTATTAATCAATACAAATCGTGGACTGGCTGGATTATAAGTTAAGTGAAATGTACATAGTAAAGAAACACACTTTACCTAACTCTACACTAGACCAAGTTATACTTAACTATTTCCTATGTGTCGGAATATCCTAACATCCCCCCTTAAGAACAACTTGGGATAAGATTGAAGGATTTACAAAGGTGACACAAAAAGAGCCTATTTCCTATGCGTCAAAATATCCTAACATCCCCCCTTAAGAACAAATTGAGATAGGATTGAAGGATCTACAAAGGTGACACAATAGGAGAAGGAATGAGGCATTAGGGCCTATCCCCCCTTAATGATAACTATCCTGAACTGCAAGCATGGATCGAAGTTTGGTAAACTTCGCTTTTCTGAGAGCCTTTGTAAAGATATCAACAACTTGATCATTGGTTGAACAATATTGTACTTCAAGAACACAGTCATGAATGAGCTTTCTGATGAAGTGTATATGAAGCTCAATGGATCTTTGCATAGCTAAATGGCACTATGATTATCACACCAAAGTGTAGTTGGATGTTGCTGATGAAGACCAAATTCAGACAGGATCTGACGAAGCCACATGGCTTTCTTGTTGGCTTCAACTGCACCACGATACGCTGATTCTGCTGAAGAAAGAGAGATGGAACTTTGTTTCTTATAAGACCAAGTAATAGGTCTCTTGAACCAAGAGTGAATACATATCCTGTAGTAGACTTTTGATCATTAGGGTCACTAGCCAAATCAAAATTAGTGAAACCAATCAACAATGGAGATGCTCCTACACTATAATGAATCCTGAACTGAAATGTACCTCGAATATATCATATTTTTAGTCAAGCTCGACTTTCATGAGGTTGGTGGATAAATTGAGCGACAAGACCAACGACAAAGGAAAGGTCAGAACGAGTATGGGTTATATACAGAGCGATGCAAACAAGTTGACGAGATACAGACTAACTGTGGGAGAAAAGAAGTGACTCAAAGCTTGACTCCAAACTAAAGGGAGAAGGGGAGGGAGAACATGGCAAGCAGGCCTGCCATTCGTGAAGATGAAGTTGAAGAGGTTTCCAAATTGATGTGGTGCTTCTTCATTGCTGCTTCCAAGGCTTCCATCTTTTTAAAACATTTGGACTCTACATGGCCAGCATGATTACAAAAGTTGCAATGTCTATCTGTTTTCTTCCCTTTGTTTTTAGTTGCCTTATCAGTTTGGTGAGTTGTTTTTTCAGTTTGTGGCTGAAATTGCTTAGGACCCTTGTTTGGTTTAGGACCATACTTTTTAGGATACTGCTTCTTGGGATTCTTTTGATATGGTTGTTGTTGGGCTGCTAAGGCTTTCTTAGAAGCGTTTCCAAAAGTGATAAGACCAAGGTGTAAGAGTTTTTCTTGTTCTCTTATCAAAGAATCGCAAAAGGCATCAAAAGAGCGGTTCTTGTAGGCTGTTCTTTGAGAAATGACGGCTTCTCTAGTGGAATGGAAGGTGGATACAAATACAGAGTATGCAGGGCCAAGCTTAGCAAGAATGGAATAGATGAGGCTACCATCTTCCTTTTTGACCTTACAATCTTCTAAAAGAAGTCTAAGGGTCTTGAATTTGGACAAAAAATATTCTATAGTGGAGAAATTATTGGGGTCCAAAGTAAGCAACTCATTTTCAAGCTGGTGAGCCCTAATTTGATTTTGAATGCCAAAAACAGTGTTTAGTTTTTTCAAGGCTTCATCAAAGGTGTCAATTTCAAGGATATGAAATCGAAGATCTTGAGCAATGGGCATTACTATCAACACTCGTGCTTGATCTTTTTTATTTTCCCATTTAGCGGCTTTATCTCCATCAGTAGGTTTAGTTTCTTGTCCTATGGCTATTCTATAAAGCCCTTTACTTCTAAGTAAATCTACCAT
This sequence comes from Pinus albicaulis, assembly GCA_034641835.2. Lineage (NCBI taxonomy): Eukaryota > Viridiplantae > Streptophyta > Pinopsida > Pinales > Pinaceae > Pinus > Pinus albicaulis. The sequence goes on from JAXQQM020082229.1 coordinate 132,208, forward strand.
GTGAGGTAGCCATTGGAAATAATTGGTGTTGTTAAGAATAACCGGGCAAGCACTTTCCATTTCTTTTAAAACTGAAGCTGAAAAAGAGCTAAAACTAACTGCTCTAATGGAAAGATCTCGAAAAATTAGGCCGATTCAAAAAAAACGGCTTCTGGATGAAGAAGTTATGCCTTTTTGAAAAAACTGAATTGTAGATGTCGAATAGTTACGGGAACAGTTTTAATTTGATGATGTAGTTCTACTTTAAAAAAAAATCACACCCCTTTAACAAAAACCTTTTTAGAAAAAGAAGCTAGAGAAAGAGACTTGAACCCAAGACCTTTATTCTCATAAACTAACTTTACACCAAGTGAGCTAGTAAAAGGATTATGTAATTGTTTGGAGAGGAAAGGTTTTTTTTTAATCTTCATGTGCGTGCTTTTCCTGGTAAAACACAAAAATCCTAGCACAAAAAGAAATACAACCTCAGTGGCGTAATCAAGTATATTTTCGATTTGGCCTTGCCCAACTATCCCTTGCGATTTCGAATTCCCCAAGATCGCACAAAGACGCTGGAAGACATATGTTGGGACTCAGAAATGTCATATTTTTATCCACCTTTTCCTTCACTATTCCTTACATTTCGTCATCCCATTAACCTTTCATTACATCATTTTCATAAATATATTTGGGTTTCACCTTCTTATTTTCCATTTTATTCATTTTTGTATTATAAGTGAATTTATGATTAAATATTAGAAAATATACATATTTTTTTATATAAATCTCAAGAATATGTGAGCTTTGTAATGTGTAGGAAATATGTGAAGGATTAATTCCAAGATACGTCTCAAATATCTCCTCCGCCATATTAAGGAGATAATTATTCAAGTCTATTCCTAAGGAGAGGATCATGGAGGATTTGGTTGGCATATCTTATCCAAGATATGTGAGAGATGTGTGGAGGATTCAAAGGGATAATATCTTGTAATAATGGGAAATTAGTTGAGAGTGCTTGAGAGAATATTGGATATGTAATTATGAGATGGTAATCTTCCTCATGTATATAAGAGAGTGCTCTCTCTTCATTTTGATAATAATGGAGAAATAGTTTTGTAATTAGGAGAAGAGAATTCTTAGCTTTGATTCATATTCTTTGTTATGTTTTCATGATTTGTAATTTGATTCTTGTAATATAATTTGAGATAGCTTTATTGTTGTGAGCTCACATATGTTGTTTGTCATTCAATTCTTCACATGTTGTATTTCTTTTCCTTTATGCAATTTCCTGCTTTCCTAGTTAGTGTTTCAATGCCTTTCTAGATTAATTTGATTTCAGTAATTTAGATTAAATTAGTTCCACTTCAGTCCTGCATATATAGTGCATGTGTCTCGTAAGCCTACGAACCTCGGATTGACAAATTAAATAGTTGGGTAAGTACTACAACAGAATTAAACGATAATATTTTCACCAAACAAAGATACGTAGCAAAAAAATTCTCGTCCTCCTGATTCTAATTTGCCAAGATCGCACACAACGCAAAGCAAAGAGCATACACAGAGAAGAGGGTATAGATCCGGCAATAGAAAAAATATAAACCGAAATAAACAAAATGATTAATAAATATAACTGTAAAACAGATACTTTATACCTCCAAAATCTAAAATGACATAACTTGGGCAACCAGAAACCTTTTCGCATGAAACGAAAGGGGTTCCTCACTATAACAGATTCTCTGGACACAATAGAGTCGTTCTCCAAGCCCAAAAAAGTTCAGAAATAATAGAACTAGAAAACGACAGTCGCATGCAGTCAAACCGACTTCGGATTTGGATCAACAACGGACGCGGCTCTCAAAATAGCTCTGATACCATGTAGGAATTTACAGGGTAAGTTCCTTAGATCAAACGCCAAAGGTCACCGCTCACAAACAGATCACAAATCAGTACACCAGTATATCACGTGGTTAAAACCCTCGAAGAGGGAAACAGTCCACGGCCTGAGCCAACGCAGCCACTTCAAGCATTTTATTAATATAAAAAGAAAAGTTACATATGTTTCTCTCATAAACGGTTACCGGACAAGTGACCCTCGATGCTCTTTAAACAGAGATCATGGACCAATCGGGTTTTAACCACATGCTATACTGGTATACTGATTTTTGATCTGTTTGTGAGCGGTGACCTTTGGTGTTTGATCTAAGGAACTTACGTTGTAAATTCCTACATAAGGCTTCCCCCAAAAAGTCGCACGACTCATCTGCTGACCGAATTGTTGGCTGAATCAAACCCACCCCTATTGTTGCCGCTATGTCCAACCATCCAACCTCCTTCTACTGGTGTGTACGGCATCCACTGATAGGTTGAGCTTAAATCTCTTGTTGCTACATTCCTTCTCTCCTTGCCTTGCACACTGAGCTAACTCGTTGTCTCTCTATGCAACTAGGCAACTGTCACAATGACTTTTCTGTGTTTCTTCCTTACACTTTTTCTTTCATAACATTGAGTTGCCAAGTCTCCATAATCTTGATCTCTCAGTGAGACTAAACCAATCGTGGATCACATCTAAATCACTAATGTAAATAATTTAAATTTTATTAGACATTAATCAACTCACTAATATAAAACTCTTCACTCTAATAATTAGCTTTAATTAAAGTGAATTACGAAATAAAAATGACCTTTTTAAACAACTTCCACATGTCTAACACCAGACCTATGCAAAAGTTCTCGTCTAGTGCTACAAATATCAACACTCCCTCTTAGTGAGGAAGGAACTTGATGAAGAGCCTCCTAGGGCTAGCTTTTCCTCCACTCTTGGCACAATGTCCCACACATCATCCACCACCATGGCATTCCACCAAATCTATTGGTTTGTTGTTTCTTCAAAGATGCTACTAATCAATGACAAATAGTCTGGAAACTTCTTCAAAGGCCCGCTCTCCCTGATTCCACTCTTAGTACCCTCCACATGCTCCTCAGCATCTCTCAATGTCTGCATGAACCATCGAGGTCTCTTGATAGAACTAGAAGGAGCTTATCTCTCCTCCTCCTCATCTAAAGGTTGCCTTCCTGAACTGAAGTTGTTGATCTAGACTCAACCTTTGGAGCTCCCTGTTCCTCACCCTCTCTCACTAGTAGGGTCTCATGCGACTTCCTAGATACAAAGCCCTCCTCGAACTTCATGTCCTAGCACCACAATCCTCTGCTATGTTAGAACGAAATTTTTGTAAGCTTTTGAAGTCTTGGTGTATCCCACAAACACGCCTTTTATGTTGGAAGGCTCCATCTTGGTCCTCTTCTCTTCTAGTACATGTATATACAATGGACAATCAAAGATATGTAAGTGGCTCACCTCTGGCTTCACCCCAATGAATGCTTTCTCCGATGCCTTGTCTTCCAAGATCATGTGAGAAATCTTGTTCTGAATGCAGATCATCATATTGCATCCCTCTGCCCAAAAGAACATAGGCAAATATTAATCATGGATCACAGCTCGTAGCAACCCCTATGATTGACCTTTTCTCTTTGCAACCCCATTTTGTTGTGGGTTGTAATATAGTGTCAACTCCCTCTCAATTCCTACCTCCTTGCAAAAATCCTTGTCATTAGAGTTATGCTCAACCCCATTATCTAACCTCGGAACCCTGATCTCCTTTTCTGTCTGGTTCTCCACAAGAGTCTGAAACTCTTGAAACCCACTAAAAACATTATCCTTGGTCTTCATAAAGTATATCCATGTCTTCCTAAAGAAGTCATCAACAAAAGACACATCCATTGACACTAACCAGCATACATCCAAATGTATCAAATCCAAAATCTCCTTGGATCTGGACTAGTTGCTTGGGAGAGCCTCAAAGCAACCTTGGCATGCTTGCCAAGCACACACCCTTTGCACACCCCCTACTGCTCAATATTGAAATCTGAAAGACCAATGACAATTTCCCTCAGAATTGGAAACACCCTGTAATGCAGATGCTCCATCCTCCTATGCCACAACTCACACAATTTATCACTGTTATGAACCAAGACTCGAATAGGGTCACCCCATAACTTGTACAAATTTCCCTCTCTAAACCCAATATCCTAAGCTATGTTGGATATGAACATATGAATAAAAGTTCATTATCACAAAAAACATGAACATATAAATAAAAGTTCATTCATTAGTGCAACTGAGTAAATGAGCTTACAACTCATGGAACCAAGTGGACATTCCATGGTGGCATGCCCTTCCATAATGGGCTTTAGAATGTACAAGTGTCCCCAGGTGCAAGAAGGAGGTTAATAAAGGACCCTATTAGGTGGTTTCAACCTCTAAGGGAGTGACATGTCCATGGTACATCCTTTAGATGACAGGTGTCACGTGAAATAGTGATGGAAAAGAGTGGGGCATCTGGGAAGGCTCCAAGCCACATGCCATGGTACAAGGGTAGCTCTAATGAGGGAAGCCCACACTTGGGTGTATAGATTTAGGAGGGAGAAATCGTGGTACATGAGTTACCCTGCCTTTGTTTTTCCACCCTTCTTCATATTCCTTTTGCCTTTTATTGATTTTTTTTTATAAATGCTTCAGGCTCCAGGGAATGAGAGCATGATGTGAATGATATAGCAATGGATACCCCCTTAAGGTTGGGCAGTTCATCACCCACCAGGGGTTGGAACAATCATGGGTTCCTTAATGATGCAAGGGGCTCATCTAGGGGCCCTAGGAACCAGGGTGATAGCCATAATGGTAGAGGTAGAGCTCATGATTGGTTTTTTCCCACATGCTAAATTTGTATGTCCCCACCATCTTTTGCATTTTATGGTACGGAACAATCATGGGTTCCTTGATGATGCAGGGGGCTCATATAGGGACCCTAGGAACCAAGGTGATAGCCATAATGGTAGAGGTAGAGCTCATGATTGGTTTTTTCCCACGTGTTAAATTTGTATGTCCCCACCATCTTTTGCATTTTATGGTACATTTCCTGTTGTACGTGGTCAAATTATGCTTTCAACTTTCTTTTTAGCTACAACAACCTTCGAGGCATCGTTCCAGGCCCGACCCAAAGTGTGGACAAGGGGAGGGGGAGGCTAACTCCTTGTGGACCCAGATGAGAAATATGTGGAAAGGGGTTATAATGAGCGGAGGGGAAGTGATGTATGTGGCTACAAGGGGTTGTAGGTGGCTACAAGGGGTTGTTGGATGCCAGCTAAAGAGAATCTAGGAGAAAAATTTCTCCAATGGGTGTCACCGTTAGGCAGTGGGTAACAAGTTGATGACACCAGACGATACGAACTTATAGGCGTTGAGCAAAATTGTTGAATTGTAACAAGATCTAACCACCACAAATTAATCTTCTATGGAACTTTGCGCTTATAGGCTTCCAAAGATGAATTGTTATCATAAGACTTAATTGGGTTAAGATCGATATTCTTCGAAACATAAATCAATTTTTTTTTGTCTTGAGTGAATCGATTAGTTGACTAGCTGAGATGTTTGCTCTTACGATTTGAGTGTTGATAAAGATTTCTTGTGTCCTGATTTTCCTTTAATGTACTTGTAGCATTTTCTTTACTTTAATGTGATCTTTACATACTCATGTTCCGGGTTTGATTACTGAAACTTCTCTTGGATTTGTTGTCATTTGAACTGCAACATCTAAGTACGTCTTTACTTCAATTGGATTCAAATTTGACTAAGTTGTGAGATTAACGGGATCTCCATTTGTTCCCTTTTCTTCAACTTGAATTTCCACTTCTGAATATTTTGATACTTCCTTCTCGATAGATTGTTGTACTTTGTTTGCCAACGACTTCTTTTCCTTCTTAAGCTTCTTAATTTGTGTAACTAATTTTTCACTAATTTCTTTGAAAAATTACTTTTGAGATATCTTTTATATGTCTTTTGGTGTTTACTAAATCTAGCTCCAATGTAATGTCTTGTAGTATTTTTTTTTTCTTGTAAAAATATGTCAAAAACTTCTCCATATTTAAGACAAAGGACCCTGGTCATTCCATCCAGGGTGAACCCACAATAATGTCATTATCATCACAAAATAAAGATTTAGCAGTGAATTGCGAGACAAAAATATAGTCCCCAATACTCAGTTGTAAACTACTTATGTAGTATTGTTTTTCATCCATGTCTATCATTTTAGTTATTTTGGACTCAGGAACCACTATCTAGTTAGCACATTCACTACTAACATCACTGTCATCTCGAGTAGGAGCAACAGAGATTATAACATCCCTTCCAGAAATTGTTTCTTTGAGTTTAAATAGTGCAAAAACAACTTGACTATTAATTTTAGGAAATCTTCTATTACTAGTCTCCGTTTTACTTTTTTAGACTCCATAATATTTCACTTAATCTTTTAACACTTGATTCAAGTATTTATTGATATAATACCCTTTATCCACTTTAAAATAATAAATTTCACTAAAACTTTAGCCCCTTAATTGAAGAGTAACACCTGTTCGCCCTTCAAAACTTTAATATTGATGAATGTCCTTTTTTTCTAACTTAATATTTTTTTAATAATGATAAAAGTTTAAAGTTCTCTGACTTTAAATTAAAAAAATTTCACCAATGCCCTTTTTTATGTAACTAATGCTATATATATATTTCCTTCACCTTTTAAATATCTATCCACTTACACACCTTAACTCGAATAATTTCCTCCACGTAAAAAGATAAAACTTATCATTCACGTAAAGAGATATTTGTATTTATTGTATTTTTCTTCACCCTGCAAATACAATGGTATTTTAAAACCACAAGCTTGTAAAATGCCAATGGCAATTAATGAGTAATCAAGAATATCTTATCTACTCTTTCCTTTTCCTACGTGTAGTTTTAAAGATATTTGGAAAAATTCCCTTTTTACTTTCACATGCACTTTTTTAACAATAATTTGGAACCTTTTTATATATGTGAATGTTTTTTTCCACGACCATTAGAATTTGTTTGCAAAATTTTTACTTTTTACTTCTTTTTTGTAAATTAAAAATAAGAATGGCCAAAAACCTAAATGTGGTCAAGGACCTAAAGAAAAGGGAGACCCCAAAAAATTTATGTGGCCTATAAGTTTTTCTCAAACCCAACAAAATGATTTAATATGTTGATAAAACTTTATACCCATAAAGTAATTTTTGTAGAAAAACTCAAATCCAAATTCATGCACAAGAAATACTATTGAGCTTCTAACAGATCTAAACAACGAAAACATAAATCAAGCACATTAAATTTTTATATGGCTTTTTACCCTGGAAACCCAAACTTGGTTAAACCAGCATTCGTCTTTTGCTTTTTTTATTTCAGCTTACAGAGGAAAATCATAAATTTATTACTGCTACAAAAACTATCCCAACACCTTGGAAATCGAGCCAAACAAATTTGTCTAAATCGACATGCCAACAAGGCCTAAATTTGCATGCCAAATTGTTGCCTCAACTTGTGCATCAAAAGTGCTTTGACCTATGTGTTTTTATGTGCTCCTCGATTTCTATGCACGGATCCATGTGCAACCCTCTCACATGTGCAACCTATCTCAGATTGCATTCCTAGCTACCTCAATATATGTGTTGCCTTTTTTCCTCTCCTCACTCGTTGTTGTTAGGCATGTGTGCCAACTTCCTTGAAGTGTGTGCTTCCTTTGGAATGTGTCATGGTCTATCCAAGCAATTACTTTTATCATTTTTTCCAACCTTGTGATCCACAAAATCAACCTCGTAATTAACACAATCATCCCGGTGATGCACGACCTCATAATTCAAGACAAGATCTATGGATGAGATTATATCTCATCAACTCTTGAGATCTGATAATCATGATTTAATAATAAAGTCACTTAAAGGTAGTATATAATAAATCATTACTGTATCCAATATTAATTAATTAATGTGATTTGCTAAATAGAAAACAAAGTCATTTCAATAGTAGTCGTTTCAATATTTAAGTCGTGTATCTATCAGCCTCACTATTACCAAATACCACCTGTACTATTGATAAAGAGTTCATCGCCCCCACACTTTCTGGGAGCTCAACTGCTGCCTTCATCAGAATGCTGCAGATGGCCTGCTCATCATCATCTGAGTGTGGCTGTAAGCTCTGCTGTCCCTCTCACACAAATAATCCAAATGAACTGATACCTAAACTTAGTGTTTCATTTATCACAGAAACATTGGATCTTCAGAGCTTGATGCAAATGGGGATTTTCAACGACGACACTGCCTCTAACTCCCGATCAAACAACCCATGAGCAAAATATTAAGCCAAATGCTACCTATGATGCTGTCATTACCACACGTACTCACTCTCGTAAATTCAATGCAACTAAGTTATGTTCCCTGTTGAACCAAGAAACAATTCCAGATCCTAAGTTGAACTAGCAACCTGAAGTACTTTTTCATATCAACTACGCTTCCTGCTCAATCAGCATCTATAAAACCCATTAGCTTCACTCCATCTCCCAGTTCCACGCAGATATCTTAGGACATGTTTTGTTGCTACCCAGTGCAGTTGCTTCAACTCAACCATAAACTAATTGAGTGTACTAACAACAAAACACATGTATGGTCTAGTATTAACCAAACACATAAGAGATCCAATCATTTGCCTGTATAAAGTGCGGGTCCACTACCTCTAACTTGGAAGAACCATTTTTTTCCAATTTGTCACCATTAGCGTAGCCATAGGCTTGCAGTTCTACATCCTGAATCTCTTCAGGATCTCCATTGAGTACTTCCCTTGTCCAAGGAAGATCTTCCCATCTCTCTGCAATACTTCCAACCCCAAAAAGTAGTGCATCAACCCCAAATCCTTCATGTTGAACTTTAAATCAAGATCCATCTTGCAATCTGCAATGAGTTTCTCTAAACCTATAAGAAACAAGTCATCTACATACATCACAAGAATGAGTGGCTCTCCCCTCACCAATATGTAGTACAAGTTTGCATCAGCATCACTCTTGTTGAGGACCAAACCCAGCAAATAACTGTATATCCTGGAATACCATGCACATGGTGCTTGCTTGAGTCCATACAGTGCTCACTTCATTCTACATACATGGGAATCCCTCCCATTCACCTCAAAACCCTCCAGTTGCTCTATATAGACCTCTTCCTTGATCACACCATTAAGAAATGTCGTCTTGACGTCCATCTGATCGATTTTCCAACCCATCTTTGCAGCGATAGAAAGCGCAGCCCTAATGGAGGAACACCTGGCTACAACAACCAATGTCTCATCATAGTAAATTTCCTCTCTTCGAGAGAACCCCTTAGCCATGAATCGAACTTTGACTTCTCAACAATGCCATCAATTAATTTCAATAATTGATCCTATAATTGATTTCCCTTCAAGTCGTGGCACAACCTCCCATACATCATTCTTCATGATAGAAGAGTACTCTTCCACCATGGCATCCTGCCACACCTACTACTCAAATGCCTCATGAAAACTAGAAGGCTCGACCTCCTTCAACTCGCTCATAGCAGCCATGTAGCTAGAAAATCTCTATGGTGCTTTGCTTCCCTTACTAAAATTCTAGGTGCATCCACATACTCCTGAGCTTCCCTCAAGGTACATTATGTCCATTTCGACCTCTTGTTCCTAGAAGTCTTAGCACGGGTAAATGGAGCATCCTGCTCCTCATCATGCTCTAATCCACAAGACCTTTTGAAAGCCCTATCCTCCTCAAATTTTACATCAGTTATAGGCCATTTTGTCACATTGGGTCAATAGGCCTGCAAACCGGATCAATCAATATCCATGAACATGTTGTCATCATCTCATCACAAATCCCTAAGCATGACCTTTCCAAAAAGTCTGAGTTTCTGGGATTAACTGCTCAAAATCAATGCTTTTAGCCCCAGTGCACCCTGTCCCTTTAGCCACCTGCGTTCAACATTGGTCGCTTCTTTCTGTATCAGCGCTGATCAGAGCTGGTTTCTCCTTTCTGCAGGTGCACTGATTCTAGAAATTCAGGAAAATTAAAAAGATTTTTGAAGCTTCTTCCAGGAGTTGTTTTAACCATTTACCATGGATAAGAAGCTCGAATCCTATCGAATCCCTTGAGCTCATCCTCCCATCATATGTGGATCTCAAGCCCATTATGGTAAATCCTAAACTACCTCACATCTATAAATTTACTGTCATCCATAGCATCAGGTTGGATTTTGGAGATTGATTATGCCCTCATGTTGTTGCCTTGAACCTAAAGGAGTCATCATCTTCATGCATTAGGGTGACATTGAGGTGTGCTTTGTGACAAGGAAGTACAAGTCAGCTTGCAGAGATCTCTCCAAGATCAGCTACTATTTATGGTTGTAAACTCTCTCCTATTTCTATTAATACAAAGAGTATCTTGTTTTCCTATATGTGTTATGTTATGTTTATATTCATGTATTTCAATGCCTTGTTGATTCAATAAACAGAGTAATTGAATTATGCTACATAGATGTTGTAGATCCTTAGCTTGTTTTAGTTGTGTGTGCAGGTTCTAATTATAGCACTTAGGGCTACAATTGGAGGTTACAAGCAAGGAGGAAAGAGTAAAGCTTGTGACAGATTTCAAGTAGGCTTCTTTCCCATTCCTCAATTTCTCTAAAGAAAAACTCTATATTCATTGTCTTTCCTTGTTCTAGACCAATCCACTAGGTCTAGGGATATTACTTTTGTCTGCAATCATAAATTCCGCATAATAACATCCCTTTGCACCATTGTTTTCCTAAGTGCAGGAATGTAGGCTTTGTAAGCCTTTGATGTTTCATTGTTACCGACAAAAATTCCTTTCTCTGTAGTAGGATCAAGCTTGGTCCTCTTCTCTAATGGGACGTGGCAATAGACCAAGCACCTGAAGATATGAAGATGCCCACTCTCTGGTTTCTTCCCCGTGTATGCCTCTTTAGGGGTCATCTTCCCCAACACCTTGTGTGGACTCCTATCTCGCAAATAAATTGATGTTTTACATGCTTCTGCCTATAAGAACATAGGCAGATCTTGATCATGCAACATTGACTTTGTTTCCCCAACAATGAATCTATTATTCCTTTATAATAAAAATACTTGTTGTTGATCAACTTAAGAGCAACATATGAAGATCATGCATACTATTAGGGGGAGCAGAGGTCAAAAGAATGGTTACTTAAAGATTGTCTCACAAGTTAAGCACTACGACAGGGGGAGTTGTTTGATGTAAACCATGGGCGTCACTCTTGTGCTACATTAAGGAAAGCATGATGACAGGAGGAGTTGCATGAAAATGACAAAAAGGGAGCAGCATGACAAGGAAAAGCATGATAGAGGGAGCTCTTACTGAGAAGTCATTGTCAGAAAAACACCCATTTGCCATTGATGTCAAAGGGAGAGAAAATGTTGAAAGGGGGAGAGTATTGCCATCAATGACAAAGGGGGAGATTGTTGGACAAAGTTGTCATTGATATTAATACGTTGGAGCATTGTTGAAGATTAAAAAAAAAACCCTAACCCTAAGTGCAAACCCTAATGGTTGTTAATAATCCTAAAATTGCAAACCCTAACCCTAGCCCTAATCTTATTGAAGTTGCCCTAAATAAGAAACCTTATTGAAGTTTCTCTTTATGCCCTTTGTCTCCAAAAATGATTCTTGTTGATGCCTAACAATATTGAAGAAACCCTGTGATGCTATAACAACTTAAGATCAATGGTTGAGATTAAAACAAATTCACTAATGTAATTAAAATTATGTTTCCTTAGTTTTCCTAGCTCAATAGCCAACATTAATTAATTAACTTAATTAAAGTGTTTTTCTAAGTTAAACACAGGAACATAAGACAAACAACTTAATAAATTGAGCAAGTTTCCTAAGGAATGTACTTTTTCTAAGTTAGACATAGGAAAATCATAAAAACAACTTAACAAATTGAGCAAATTTCCTAAGGAGACTTGAACGATTTGTGCATGCTTGACACCTAGCCAATGCAGAAATGTCTGTCCACCTTATTTATCAGAACAGTGAGGGCTCCCTAACCGCGACAATAGCCCATTGAGAAAATTACAAGCTATAGCAAATTTTCTGAGATACATTGGGCAACTATATGATCTATTCAGCCCTAGGAAAAATCTTGGATTAAAACCCCAATCAAACAACCCTGCTCCTCCAACCTGTACAGCCCATACGAGCTGAAGCTCAACTCGTGCAACTTAGGTTAAAACTTAACAATTGATGTCCCTAGTAAGTCAAGCATAATATAGTCTATATCAACAGATTTACCTTAGTTACCACTTGTCAACTATTAATTTCCAAATTCCAGATATGATTTTAATTCCTAGTAATTTTTATAACAAAGAAAATATTTCTACAATTACTAAAATATAAAATACATTGGAATTTTTAACTTTAGCAAATTTAAACAACAGAAGCAAAATATAGGAAATCAATCTCACACGGAAATTCTCCACCTACTGATCTTCACATTTATTTATCAGAACAGTGAGGGCTACCCAACCGCGACAATAGCCCATTGAGAAAATTACAAGCCATAGCAAATTTTCTGAAATACATTGGGCAACTATATGATCTATTCAGCCCTAGGAAAAATCTTGGATTTAAACCCCAATCAAACAACCCTGCTCCTCGAACCTGTACAGCCCGTACAAGCTGAAGCTCAACTCGTGTGCGTTGTATGGCTGGAACATCGACACGTGTGAGGCCGCGGCTCCTCCAAATCGACCTCCTTCTATGAGTGGCATGGCCCTAGAAAATCAGTTGTATGACCAGTATTGGGGTGACTTCCTTGCTGCAAAAATATCTCTCGTCAGCTTTCCCTTCTTGGCCTTTAGTGTCACACTCACTGAAAAAATCGCTCTCTCAAATTGTGTCTTTCTCCCATCCGTAGGCTTGCTTCTATAGACTATAATTTCTCATTGTGCTAAATCCATAACCCTAATCTCCAAAGTGATGGATGGCTAGGATTAGATTCTAACCAACTTAAGATCAATGGTTGAGATTAAAACAAATTCACTAATATAATTAAAATTATGTTTCCTTAGTTTTCCTAGCTCAATAACCAACATTAATTAATTAACTTAAAGTGTTTTTCTAAGTTAAACACAGGAACATAAGACAAACAACTTAATAAATTGAGCAAGTTTCCTAAGGAATGTTCTTTTTCTAAGTTAGACATAGGAAAATCATAAATTCAACTTAACAACTTGAGAAAATTTCCTAAGGAGACTTGGACGATTTGTGCATGCTTGACACCTAGCCAATGCAGAAATGTCTGTCCACTGCTACAAACATCAACATGACGACAGTGAAGTCTCTAAGAGTTTCCCATGCATGGATTGCATGGAAAGAAGCATAGGCTTGGACCTCGAAAAACTCAAAAAACTGGATGAACTGAAGAATTTAGAAAAAATGGAAATATCAAGAGAAATCGGAGTTATTTGGAAAATTGTTCTAGGCACTCATGCTCCTCAAAACACTATTCTAGGCACCCACACTCACATCTTTAACATTCCTATAATTCAGAAACTTGTGTAGACTAGATGTTTGGTGAAAGAGATGAGAATGGCTATAAAATTATTCTCAAAGGCATAAAAACGCATGGTGTGTATAAGGATTTAAACAAGACTACAAGTAATAATGTTCTTATTGCACTAATTATGACTTGTTATCATTTAACATAAAAAAGTGAGGATGATGCTTAAATAATATTAAGGAGAAATTGAAGTATTAGAGAGCATTAATCGAAAACTTCAAGATGAAAGCATAGCCTTGTAAAGAGAAATCAAAACCATTGGGAAGCAATGTGAAGAGAAGACCATCAAATTATCCACAAAAGAATAAATCTAGTGTGCCCTTTATGAGGACCACAAATTTTTTTAAATCAAAAAATAGCATCTCTTCATCAAGGAGGCATTCTCAATTCCCTTGCAGCATTTGGTCATTTTGTGGTCTCGCTCACATCAGTCAGTCCTTTAAGCTTTTACTACAACAATATAACATTAGAATATCTTGAAGTTCAAAGAACTTCAGAAGACCATGAAGGTGAGGATAAGGAATCTTCAAAAAGTGAAAATGATTTATTTCCAAAGAGGACATGTTTTGTTAAAGTCTCTCATATAATAAATCCTTGTAAATGGATCACTTATCGGCCTTGCTGGGTTTTAGAATCAAGTAAAATTAGAATTAAGAGGGGATGTTATAAAATTAATATTTAGTAATGTGGAATCCTATGTTCCTCGTTACTGGCTAGGGTCAGGAATTGTAGTCATCAGTCAGCCTAGGGAATGGCCAGCTCTTGTCTTAACTAGAATGGTATAAATGTTGGGTTGTACTTCCTAACTTGTACATCATCAGAGATGGAGCATAAGAATATTTACCGTTTATATTTGCTGTGCTTTATTGTGTAATCTATTTCCTAGGTTTTATCAGTCTTGTCAGAAAAGGAGAATCTCCAGTAGCCAAAATCAAAACTATGATCTTGCACATTGGCTAGTGAAGTTCTCCTTGTCAGGTCCCTTGCTGACAATAGTAACCCATAGGCTTCTTTCACACAATTTTCCCTCCTGCTCTCTGTAAAGTTCTCTATGCTTGACTGAAGTTAGTAATATTTTCAAAAGAAACGTGAAATCGCTTGCAAGATCGACATGTTAATCAAATATACAATTAGATTTAAAAAACATAATTCAGATGCACAATACATACACAAATAGATGTGAGCCATTAGAAATGATGGGATATCACAATTGCATGCCACATATTCAAGAACATCAAAGGCCTCCATGCTATGCTAAAGACATCTAGGACAATGGTGATCCAATTGTAAAACTCCAATGACTTCAATACAATGAACAAGAAACAGAAAACTTCATCTCTCCTTTCACAATTTTGTTGTCTCCAAGAAAATGATCTGTGAGTGGGATTGTTTTTTGTTACGATGATAGATGAATGGCAGTGAGAACCCTTCCTAGACAAATAACGCTAAGTTAATATACCAATGCCTACACAAAGTCATGCAACTCTCTAGTTAACCTGTAAGTTCACTAAACAGAAGTAAATCCATATGCTTGTACAAGGATACCCAACTTTCTAGTTGACCTGGTTTTGCATGGGCATGCTCCAGGGCCTTCCACTCCTGTTTCAGAATCGCCATCTCTCGCATGCACAGCAGGGCACCACCAAGACTGCTCACACACACAGTGTGTACATAATGCTCCCAGGACTACTTTGCTCCTGAGGATTTATTGAAAAGGAGGACTATGCCCCAATCCCTGGCAACACTGAGTTAACCATAGAACTTTACTAACCGATAATGCACGCAAGAACTAGAGCACTTAACACCATTAAATATAAACTTGGGTATACATGGTTGCAATAGTGCTTCTCCAAACAGTCAAAGGACAGAAAGCTAGAAAAAATAACTCGCAAAAGAACATGCAACATCCAGCCTTCACAGACCACTACTCAGAGGAAACAGGATTTTACACTGCACTTTAGGCACAGCATGGATCGGGTAAAAATAAAACAAATTGTTGACAAGGAAAGAAATTTTCTCCTGGCATCAGAAGGATGAAAAAACAATTTGAACAAATTCCAGCCTATCAATCAATTCGGAGGAAACTTTAAAACAAGCTCTGCACCAAAGAAACTCGAACAACCAAAACTGTCAAAATACAGTTCTAAAAAGTCTATTGAATAGTCCATAAATAACTTGACACTTGTTGTAGTTGTGAAATAGTCTAATTAGGGAAATCAATGGGACAGGGCAAAAGAAGACGGAAATGCGTCACTCTCAAGCACAATACAAACTGACTAGACCTAGATGTCAATAAAACTGAATTGCCAACATGGCATGTTTCTATCTTGGATTCTCCAGGCTTCCAAAGATAACTAGCATTTTAGGATGCACAGATATACTCTACCATATTTGGAGTCAAACTAATTGCTTCATTACATATTTTGACGGAAAACCCCCCTTGACAAAACCAAAAAGCTGTGAAGACAACTGTTCTAAACCAAGGAAAGCTCTATGAGAACATTCTTTTCATGACAATAAGATATTGGGTGTCATGTTCAGATAAGCTGAATCCAGGATATGTCAATTCGGTTTGTCTCAGGTGGTTGGAAGGAATAATTGTTATCCTCCCCACCTATGTTCAATTCCCGCAAGTGAAAAGAGTAGCTTCGTTGTAATGGCTTTGAGCCTTGTTGATTGCTCCATCGAAGATCAAAATATGTATATTCCTCATATGGAATATACAGATATTTCTCATGGAAGGGAAAAAATAAAAGTTGAATTCAGGATATATAAAATTTAAAATTTAAATCATACATTGATTGAAAGATAAAATTCATCTTATTACAAGCAAGGAAACTAATAGAAAAAATCCATTCAAGACTATATTAGCAGTAACGAAATAGCAAATCCAAAGCATTGTTAGCAACATAAGGCTGGTCCCTAATATGCATTTCTTATATGCATCTCTTAGACTGAATTTGGAAACCTTTTACATACAAACGATCAAAAGATTGTGCATGGCAGACTCAATAACACTGTCAAGAGATGTTTTTCATTTAATAAAGGATCTTACCAGGGAGGAAAATTGACTGGTGACTGCTCATACTTGTTGCCATGTGCAGCATCCAAATAATGTTGAGTCGCTTCTTCCCTGAAGCAATTGCCAAAACTGGGAAGAAACGGATGACTATCAAGTTCATTCCAACCTTCTACATTAGATTTATGATCTGGCTCGCTTGACCATGGGTTATCCCCACTCATTTGTTTGGGACTACCATCCTCTAGTTGAGATAAGAGGTCAGCAGGAAGATGGTTTTCCATTTCAGCAAATGATTGCACAATACTTTGAGGTACGGGATGATGTAAGTTTCTCTCTTGATCAGACATGTTTTGTACATGTGGGAACCAAGGAAAAGGCTTGCAAATTTTACTCTTCCCATATTGCCAATTTCCTAGTTCTGAGATTTCTTTTGAACCATCCAAAGCCAGTGAAGGCAAACTCCATAATTCTGCAATTGGGGGATGGTGGTCTCCATTAGCATGTGAATTGTCATCAGCTTTTGTGGGTGATATTTTTGACACAGGAGATGCAGTTTGAGCAGGCCTGTGACTTGGTGCAGAGATAGGTGCACAGTTTGATGACAGAACTCCAGTTGCTCTTGCATCTAAAAGAAGACTAGATTTAATATCTGTAGAAAAGCTTTCAGTCGGCTCTGAGACAAGTCCAAGTGACGAAACAATGTGTGGCTGATATAAGGAGTCTTCAGAAGTGTTGTTTTCACCTTCAGTCAAAGCAGCCGCAGGTATATATTCATGTGGTGAAATAAAATCTGAAGGATCTGGAGACTCTGAGACAGATCCTGAAACTGACATTGTAATGCTACATCTTGGCGTAACTGCTGCAGGTGCAAGCTGGATAGACTCCAGCGATGTAGAATGGATATCATTGGATGATGGAGAACATGATGTTGCTTGCACTGCAAAAGACTTGCTCTGTATTTCTCCATATTTCTCCTGTTCCAAATAATTTCTGGAATCCGAAGAATGAGACAATCGGGAAGATGTCAAAGGACCTTTAAACAGATGCTGCCACGATTTTGTTTGTGTTGTAACTGGTGATGCCGGCTGCGGCTCAACTCCCACCTAAACAAATACCACTTTCTCAATTAATTTTCCCTTTGTGCATGCAAATGTAAATGCGCATCCACAACAGTGAGTGAAAGTGCAAATAAGCAGAAGCTGATGTGCACAACTGCTACACATCGGAGATCAACACAGGCACCTGCTTGTATGTATATTGGTAACAAGAGGTCCTGAAAGCAACGAAGGAGCAAATGCATAATATAAGTGAGCTGTGCACACCTTGCATCTCACTCAATGAGTTACAATTCATTTATATTAATGGGATGTATTTAATGTGAAAAAAGAACGAATTGCCCTGCCTACCCTCATCATTTCATCATTTTAAGACACTACCTTTGAGTTTTCAATTTACAAGGTTTTAACTTCTGCTTTATAATGATGAAATAGAGAAAAGTTCAAAATATGAGTTGGAGATGCAATTTCTCTTTCTCAGGCATGGTAATTTTTGCAGTACATTTATGAGAACTAAAGAAAAATATAAAGGATGCTGGCAACTTACAGGTAACTGTGAAGGGTGTACTCCCAAGCTTCTATCAAAGTAACTGTTACTGTACTTCACTAATTTGGAATGTCTGCATCTGTTGCTGTAACTTAGAGTCAGTTGTTTCTTGCAAGTGTCCTCACATGAAGTGGTGCTTCCTTTACTCGAGCTTTTTGAGCAAGCTGTCCCAATCCAAGTGGAATTGGCACGCTGTCCATAGTTCAGACCCAGTGATCCAATCGAACCATTATGGATAGATGCAAGAGAGGAATCTCCAGCACAGCCTTTTTTAACAGATTTCACCCCAAATCGTTCAACACATCCCGATGTCAGGCGACTAGATGATGAACTTCTAGGATGCGAAGTAGAATATTTCAACGAAGCCAAATATCGAGATGTACCAAACTGTGTTATACCACTTATTAATGGTTTCATGGTGTGGACGCTGGTTTTGGATTCTGTTTCTAATGAAGGAGCTCTGTAGTGTTTCATGCTCCTAATAGGCTCTGTGGCATGATGTGCTATGGGTTTTGATATTTTATTTTTTCCAGTTCCTTCCATATTGTATAATTTCCCCTTTTCATTTCCATTTTTACTCTGAATCTCCCCCACATTGGCTACATGATTATCCTTACCAAAAACCTTTTCCTTTACCTTCTCCTTTACCTGTCGCCTCTTCCCTACTTCCCTCTCTATTTGAATTTCTCTTTGCTTTTCTGGTGCTGTCTCCCTTTCACTTTCTTTCTCAACCTCCAATTTCGCATTCCTTAACCTTCTTTCCTCCACTAATCTAGCAATCTCTTCTCTCTGTTTTCTCTCTTCTTCTTCTAGCATTTTCTTTTCTAACCTAGCCTGTCTCTTCTCTTTGGCCTTCCTCCTGGCTTTTTCTCCTTTGTTTTCATGAAAATTGCATTTATCATCACCCTTCTGTATATCTGCTTTACAGCTCAAATTCAGAGTTCTCCCTTCACTCAGAGATCTCTCCCTCCATATATTTCCTGAAAGCAACCTGATAAAGAAGAATGAAAATTTTAATACTTTTACTACAAAAATAAAAATTCCAGGATAAGACTCTCCTGAACATTTTCTATCTATAACTGCTCCTTGAAAGGTGCCCAAATTACTCCTTGAGATTCGCCGGTAATTTTCTATATTTCCTGGACCCCCTTTACCAAGAACCACACCAGATATATCTAATAAAGGTCTTCGAGATACATGACCACAGTAAGCACACATGAATCTGCCACTTCCAGGCATCTGATCTCTAAAAGCTGTTAAACAATTTCTGCACCTGCGTATAGCTTCTTTGAGCCGCTTTGCTTCCAATTGTGCTTCAACGCTTTGCCTCTCTCTCATAAGAGCACTCCGACGTGCTCTCCATGCAAAAAGTCGTGGAAGTATAATTTCATGCCATCCACTGCTAACCAAAAGCACAAAAACACAAGCCAGACGAGAGCAAGTTATCTCAAACCTTAAATTTGGCGGCAGCATCTGTGAAAATGCCCACAGTATGATAACAGGAATAACCAACCATCGTAGCACAGTTACAATGCGCCGTGACAATCTTGACGCAACACAGAGTATGCACATGTTTTTTCACTCTGCCCCTTGTGTCCTTACACGTGCCACTTTTGCACTTTCTCATAAACAACACTGATGACCCAGCTTTTGCTCTCCGTTGACAAACTTGTACACACAAACTAGTTGACCTGAAGCCTTAAGCATGAATCTTTATTTTCAAACCCAACTTCTTGGATTTTCACTTCTACTATTTATACCATCTTTCCACTACCTTAAACCGGGATTCATAAAGCAAGCTCGCCAAAAGATTCAGTTGTTTTTAACATTTATTATACACAATTACTGAACCCTTAAAAACTGCGTAACCAAATTAGAACCAATATTGTTTGCCAGTGGTAAAAGAATAATCAACACAAAAACTAGAAACTTAATATTATTGTCTAAACTCATCCAACCAACAAAGAAATGAATATTGGCCAGACAGATGTTCCGATCTTTCCAGTAGCAGCAACTTGCCTTTGTGCTACACATAAAAAGTGATTGCCACTGCTTCGAACAATCCTAATTCCTAAACCCTGTGATATGAAATGTTGCTGAATTGGAATACCACTTTTGCAAGTTAAAATGCCAAATCTGTGGAATTGAATCTCCCAAGAAATTGCTGACAAAAAGCAACAGCGAATGAATCATTAAATCTTACTTGTCATAATTGTTTAACTTCCCATTTTGCATTAAGTGATGCGGTTTTCATTCCAGAGGCTTATAATCCTTCTGCAGGTGGTGATCAGGGTTTATGCTGCATAATGGCAGATACCACAATAATCAGTTTCAGTTTCCACGGCCAAACAGATTTGAGAAATAACTGTAATGCGACATTCAAAAATTAGAAAGCTGAAAAGCAGATGCCAAATACCACGCCCTGTATTCCACAAAAATTATCAGTGTATCAGAAAGTATACCTAAATTTCTGATAAGGCACATGGTTAACCGTAACAGTTTCTAGAGCTAACTAAAGATATTAGATTGCTTGGAACAGTGAATTGCGAACTTTTTAAGAACACAAGAACATTTAAAAGGGAACTTTTTTAAGGTGTTGTTCCCTTCAAGGAAGCACACCAAAAGCTCTTTATTGATTTTTCTGTATCGAACACGAAATAAGACCTCATTCATCATTTACAAAATTTTCTAAAACTTGTCTGTAAAACTCTGCATATATTACAGTTTCTTACAGTGATATTCCTTGGGTTCTGGTATTAAACTCTAATTTTGTAAAACTCAGAATTACAGCAGATTAGAACTTTTTTACTCGTTGCAAGCATGCCATTACCAATCTGGGGGTAATACAGAATGTCACTGGATTTACAGCACACAAATTGGAATCCTTCTGCTAAGAAGCCATGAGCCTTGTCTATTCCACCAAAGGTCGCCCAGGACTTGCACCTGGCCCCAACCAAATGGAATGACCCACTTACATGGGTGATCCAACTGACAAGCAAAGCATACAATGGCCCACTTGCATGGGTGAATTGACCAGCAAGGGACAAAGCATGTCACTTTGGGGATTTGAACCTTGATGGAGGGCTAACACTAATCCCCGCATAACCATCATACGAAATCCCCATCGACAACAGATTAAAAAGTTTAATATGCATTGATATTAATTTATTTGAGGAGGTGTTTCTGCAAATATGTGGATAGAAAAATGGGTCACAAACTCTAGCAACACTGACAGTCTGCCAGCATAATTGTCTTTCAATCAACATCATTGCTTCTACAAGCTGCTTGAACCTTAGAGCAACTATAACAGTGATTAGTGATTTTTCTGTAAATGCTTATATCATGTAGAATGTTGTTTTGACAATTTCCATTCACTGGTTAGGCTGAACTTGTGAAATTTATCTCGAAATTGATCTAATAATTGTTGGTTTTGTGGTACACATATTTCAAATAAATATTTATATATTTACCACAATATTGATCTAATAATTGTTGATTTTGTGGTACATATATTTCAAATAAATATTTATATATTTACCATAATATAATGGTTTCCAATTTTATATATAGTCAGTTTGAGGTAACAATATGATATGATATATCATATCGTATAAATTATCTCTTAACACTATTCTGTGCACAACTCTAAAATGCAGCTTTCAGGTACCATCTAACACTTTCAATTTTAGGGTACAAAAACAGAGTTTATAGCAAAATACAGGTACTCAAGTATAGTAGGCATTCTCTCTTCCACCCTTGGCACTTCAATGTTCTGCTATTTGCTATGCTGAGAGTAAGAACAGGGTCTATGCCATCATTTCTGACACCAACTCGTTTCTGGGGAATTGTGATGATTGAGAAAAATATATTTCTCACAGATTTTGATTCCAGTGGAAGTCGTTATCCTGAGCTGATTTTTATCAAAGAGTGTCATTTGTTTATCTTCCATGGAAGTTCTATTTTGCGAGAATGCAACCCTATTTTCTGCCTAATTCCTCCTCGATGAACAATTTAATCTATGATCAAAAGATACAGCTTGGTTCTATTTCAATTTTCATATATTTAGCAAATTTAGTAACAAGCATGATGATATATTATATACAAGCGAGACTGGAGATTGTGAAATTCATCACTGCCAGCTAGAGTGGCAAGCATATTCAACAAAGTTGCTAAACTTTAAACTTTCCTTCTCTCTTGCTGTACTAGAAAGCATTATTCATTTGACCAAGGCACATTCATTTGCAAGGGCAATTCATTTCAAGTTTCGAATTTAAATGGCAAAATAATAAACTTTTTCTTTCTTGCTGCACTAGAAAGCATTATTCATTTTGAGGCAGCAGGTGCAGGGGAATATTATCCTTGTTCCCGGATGAAAACAAGGAACAACCATCCCCTGGGGACTTGGAGAACCAATCTGCAATCACGCAAAGGCTCTAGATATTTTCCAAGGATTAATGCTTATAAAGTATCAAGGATTTCATCACATCTTAGTGATTGGGAACTCAATGGTGATAACTAAATAGATGCTTTAATCATTAACCCCCCTAGAGCCCTGATTCAGTGATTAACACAAGAAGTTACCAGAGTTCAAAAATTGGTGAAAAGCATCCCAAAGGCAAAGTTTATCATGTTCTAAGGCACTTAAACTTCAGGGCATCAGTTTGTCAATGGGGCACTTAAAGAAAAATGTCAGATGCATCACAACTCATTATATTCCATGAAGTTCTAAGTAAGCAACAGGTCAGGATTTGAAGGCACAAGTAGAATGGACATTTGGCACTAGACCTCACAGGAAGGTACTTCCACTCAATGGAGCTATAATTCCCTCCCTTCATCACCCATCACAGCAGAGGCAGATCCATTAATTCCTTTGACAATGGGACTACTAAGCGCATGTGGTATTAACTTCAACCTCAAGTGTGAACTGTGTGAAATGCCAGGACTATCCCCTCACCAGCTTGTATACATCTCTATTAACAGTGTAATTAGCCAGATTTTTGGTCCCATCTTGTGGAAATATGAGCACACGCCAAAGTATAGGAGGCCCGGGCAGGCTGCAATCTTGGGTGCACTGAAAATGGCACATTTCCATAGGCATTCTCACTGCTGCGCAGGGTATGAGAACTCAGAACTGAGAAGAGGTATTTGATGGTGTGCGAGGCATGCTACAGAAGTTCAGGATTGTCAGGCATTACACATGAGAAGGTAGGAAGGACGGAGAAACGAATGGGAAAGAATAAATGCTCAGGAGGCAGAGGCTATGCAAAGGCAAGTATTAGGAAACAATTCTCAGTTAGAGATTATTCAAAATCAGCAGAGATGAATGGGCATCAAGGTGAAGAATAACACATTGATTATTGGAGAGGTATCACAAAAATTGGTTCTGCTGCAGACCAGGATTGACAAGCTGGAAGTTGAGAAGGAAAACAACAATGAAGGTAACCATTTAGCGGCTCATACTTATTTTTCAGGATCTTCAGGGGAAGAAATTATGATGGACAATAAGGAGTCTACAGTGCAACAACCATCTAGCCAAGCTTTAAAACCACCCTCTGCCATTCAGCCAACTGAGCCTGGTAACATTCCGGCTATCCAATATACACAGTAGAACTTATTTTGATTAGGTTTATATTTTGCCATGTTTTGGAATGTCATTCTTTTGCTAGGGCAGTTTAATTAGCTGTATACGAAATTTTGGGAACTTAAATACAGATGCAAAAAAGACAATTGGTATGATATTTTTGAATCCTGTCCAGCAATTTTTGGCTATATCTTTTTGTCAATTCAGGCTTGACGGTTCAGCGGCAGAACTTCTATAATACATTTTGATATCCGTTTCTGTCAAAACGAAAAGACATTATTTATTTGACCAAGGAACATTAAGAAAAAATATTAATATATCAAGGATGTAAATGTAGGAATGACAATGCATTTCAAGCTTCAGAATTTTAAATGGCAAACTACACCTACAACGTGTTCAAGCATGAGCAGATTAATATAACCTCGGATCCTGCTTTCGTGTTGGTTCAAAATGCATATTTTTAACTTTAACAAATTATGTACACCAGCTGCGACACTTGGAAATTTTAATTTCAGATTCAGTTGCCTTGCCGTCGGGGCCTTGGTTCACTGGTGAAGTCATTGGATTATTAAGCCATCCACCAGGGTTTCATTGTTGTGGCTTGCCCCAACCGGAATGGTATGATCATCAAAAAGGATGTGACTTACTGTGAGTTACGGGCGATTTTGACGGAAAAGACACCTTTCAAACCCGGCACCAAAACGGAAGGAAGTCCGTGTAATGCAGTGCAACCCCAATGTCTACTTCAACGTCGGGGCACGTTTCGAAGCAACTTCACTGAATAATAATTTTTAAAAGGCCTGAAAATCAGGGTTTGTGTTACCATTTAATCTTAACGAACCCCGATTCTGCCAATGTCCATTGTAAAGACCTAAAAACAGAGACTAGAGTTGCCTAAACGGAATGGCAATTTTGCCTGTAACTCTAAAGCAACACAAAACGCCAAAGTCCGGAAATACAAATTTTAAAGAAGAGAAAGCTGAACATTTTGGGTTTTTAACGAAAAGACTCAAGGTTTCAGTTGAATCTATTAACAGGAATTTAAACAAAAACGGAGATTTTATGTTAAGAGTTTTGAGAGTGCTGCCTAAAACTTGTTTTCATTTCTTATTATTTTTTTGCGCTGTAAGGCTCCGACATAAGCAGCATTCTTCTTAAACCCTGAGAGAATTCATCCATTGGAATGCTTACTATTAAGGTGACGAAGCCGTAGAAAGCAAAGAATGGGAAAAGGTATACCTCGCTGTAAAATAGACTGGGGCAGATGAAGCCTGTGTTCGTTGCTCCGAGCAGAACAAATTTCAACGGAATGGGAGCAGACAGGACCAGGATCTTGAAAACCATGATATCGCGCAGTTGTTGCATTTACCGGTCACGGGTTCAAATCGCGGGGGCCCATTTCACTGGGGGTTCATATACCGTGGCCATTTTCATTTACCGAGCTAAGTAAACGGTCCAGTTGGCAGGCGGCTCGGGAGTCGGACGTACTGTTATGAGAGGTGGTCGGTGGTCACATTTAGGTTTAAGAAGAGATTCAAAGAAGGGAGCTTGTAGCTCACGATCAAGAAAATTGGTACTTCCAGAAGAATATTTGGATTTACATTTACTTCTAGAAAAATATTTAGATTTACGAGTTAGTTTGAAATGGTTTATAGTATTTTTAATTAAAAGAAGTGAGGCTTGTAGATCACGATCCAGAAAATTAGTACTTCTAGAAGAATATTTGGATTTACATTTACTTCAAGAAGAATATTTAGATTTACGAGTTAGTTTGAAATGGTTTATAGTATTTTTAATTAATAAATATTATTTTAAATATTTTTAATGAATGATTATCATCCATTTTATTAATAGCAATAGCTTTTAAAGGTGCAAAGGTACACCCAAGAAATAGAAAGGTCATGTGGATTTGCTCTAATTCCATGTAAGTGTATCTGAAGACACCCAAAGATTTCACTTCATAATATAAAAAATTGCTACTAAAAGAGGAAATTGAAAAAACACTAATTATTACTATAACCAATTTTCAAATGTTTCCATTTCTCCAAGTAGTTGATTTCTTAACATGTATAAATTCATTTTAATTTAGTGTCAAAAATAAATAAGAAATTGTAATTTTAGTGTCAAAAAGTCAAACCATTTTTAGGCATATTTGAAATAGGTGAAGGTATGTATATATATATATATATATATATATTCATTTTAAGTTTATTTGGTCATCTTAATCAAAACACAACACAAACCTCTCTATAAAAAAGCATTGCAAATTCTCCCTTTTTAGGTATTTAGGTAAGACGATCTGAAATAGATATGAATAGTGAAAACCAATCTAAATCCTTACCACAATATATTTTAAGTTTATTTGATCATCTTGATCAAAACACAATACAAATCTCTCTATAAAAAACTTTGCAAATTCTCCCTTTTTAGGTATTTAGGTAAGTCAATCTGAAATACATATGAATAGTGAAAGCTAATCTAAATCCTTACCACACTATATATATATGTGTGTGTGTGTGTGTGTGTGTGTGTGTGTGTGTGTATAATTGTCACATTATCTTATTAAGAATTAATTGCATGACCTAATTGCCACTCTAGAAATATGGGACTAATCGCTCATTGTGAGAAATGGTAAGGGTTTTTAAGTTTACTAAAGTATATGGGATCTAGTATAATGACAAACCCCAACATGGTATC
Source organism: Pinus albicaulis (assembly GCA_034641835.2). Lineage (NCBI taxonomy): Eukaryota > Viridiplantae > Streptophyta > Pinopsida > Pinales > Pinaceae > Pinus > Pinus albicaulis. Next base: position 158,601 of record JAXQQM020082229.1, read on the forward strand.
TAAGCCTTAACCCAAGTTTGTACTTACTTTAGAAGTTTACTTAAACCAACAAAAAATTGGTGGAACAGAAAACCTCTTCAATATATATAATGCTTACTAAATTATAGTTTATTGGGAGATATATACGACAAGTATTGTTATGTTAACTATGGTCCAAATCCCAAATGGGTTGTGTGAATTGGTCTCTCTCCACATCTATCATAAGAGCCAACTTTTGTTTTATAGTTGACTCATACCTATCCCAAATATTTTGTTTTTTTTTAAAGCCAATTTATGAATTCTTTATAAATAGTTTGCTTGTTGCATTGCAGGTTTGGTAGTCGAAGTATATCCAACATGACATATGGCATGCAGAGGCACGTGGTGTTCATCACTGGGTGAGAAAATCATTATCAAGCATGAAATATGGCATGCCTGGTGGCACTGGCCTGTCAATTTTTTTATTCCCTGCAGAACGAAAAAAATTTCAGATTCAGGAGCTCCAACATCCCGTTGGGAATGAAGCCTGTGAGACCATTCATGCTTGAATCTAGCTGCTCCAGCGCCATGAGGTTCCATATAGTGGAAGAGATTTCACGGGACAATTTATTGTCATAAAGATGCAAGTAAATCAGTCATGGAATCAGTTAACTTGTTCTAAAATGTCCAGACATAGACAAATGCCCCTCGCCTCTCAAGCAGTGCAACATGATATAGTTGAATACGAAGACACTGGAGTGAAGGAAAAATTGGAGGATCATGAAATTGAATGGAGATCCCTTTTACCCAAGCTACTCATCGTCGTTATTATGCGTGGTGAGGTGTTTGGGTGAATCACATGATAAACTCAACCTCAAGTCTACTTCTTGGTACTCTCTACACCTTGAATCAAGGTCAACAGTTTCACGATTTGGAAAACTGAAACTACAATGGACCTTCAGTTTCCTTTTAGTGAATTCAAGTGATAGATTGCTCCATTCTGCAACATTGTTATGTTGATGTGGACTGCGGTCTATTCTGCAAGATCATGTTAAATATAAATATCCAAGCCTCAGAACAATATCCAGGACAAAAATAGAGAAATATATTTAAAGTTGTTATCAAAACTAATCTGACTTCTAACATTGATCTTATATTAATTGCGGAGTATAAGTGAAACAATATCCAGTTCGGTTACAGATGGAAAACATGGTCTGTATATTCAAATCGAATCGGAAGCCCTGCTTATAGTAACTATATTTGAAGCTAGTGATTGACCTTTTGGGGCATGCATCGATCTTTATGTGTATCCACTACATTCACAGGGTCCTCAGCTGAATTATTATGGCCTCCCTGCAGATGAAGAGTATTCATTGTGTACTCGGTTAAATTGTTCATAGACCTGACACCCTGAGCAGACCTCGTGAGCAAGTAGTGTGCGGCAGCGTGCTGGACAAATCCAACGGTCGAAATAAAAGTCGAATGAATGGTGGAAGACGAAAAGGTTGACGATGGTGAGCAATGTACGTGTCAAATTGTAGTTGGAAGGAAGGACAAATCTTTTCCTAGCCAAACCCAGCAAAGAAAACACCTTCGGTGTAAAAAGTACTACATAAGCGAAAAATACAATTCCTCGAGCAAAAGAAAAAGTATGGAAGGAATCTTTCATCAAAATTTCATCCAAAAAATTAGCATTCAAGGTGCTCCACATGATGATTAAGCTGAAGAAGTATACAAGGTGAGAAAAAAAGACTTATTACCCCCAAAGTTGAACCTATAATTAAACATGAAAGAAACAATTGTCCACATGATTAATGAACAACATAGAGAATTCATTAAAAAAAAATTTAGAAACTATAATCCAGCGAAATCAACTACATATTACTAGGGATCTGAGGACCCTCTCCTTATCAATTGAAGGCATTTTTGTTCCTAAAAAAAGATCCTTCCTTCCTCCTCCTAAAGTGTTTTTTGGATAACAAGTCAGCTTGATTATTCCATTCTCTTGGGATGTGATGGAAAGTCAATGACTGAAATATGCCCTCAAGATGTAGGATACGATTCAACCAATAGCTTAAGGAGAGAACCCTCAAGAGGCCCTTCCCTGACAACCAGTCCACCACACACTTAGAGTCCCTGTAGATGTGAACCAAGGATATTCTCAAAGAAGCAACCACAAAAAGAAGGACCCAAGCAGTTGTGACTATAGCCTTTATATTTGAACTGCACCAATGTTTAACCTAATATAGTAGGAAGTGTTGCCAGGAAGGAAGATGGTTGCACCACCTCCACACATGCTTGCTTGATGGGCTCCATCAAAAAAACCAACAGATGCAGAAAAGGTCCAAGAGGGAAAACAAAAAGGTCGTCTTTCAGGAGGCCTTCTAGGCTTAGCATAATCATAAAAGAAACCTATGATTTGGCCAAGAATACATGTGATTTCTTTAGGTCTTCCTTCGAAAATATATTTATTTCTGACTTTCCAAATTCCCCATGCAATGAAAACCGGAAGCAATTTTAGACATCCCATAGTCTGATCCCACCAGCAGATACATTGATCCAGAGGCTCAATGGTATCAAGTGCCCTGGTATTTAAAGCTTCAAGAACATCAATCCAGATGGATCTTGAATAAAAACACTTGAAAAATAAATGAGAAGATTTAGAATGTCTTAAGCACAGGGAGCATACACTCAGGCCATGGAAACATTTCCTTATCAGAACATCCCCATTCTGAGTTTGATTTCCTAAGGCCAACCATGTAAAACACTTTAAGTTTGGAGGTATAGGCCAATTCTATATTTTCCTGTGCCACTAGCTAGTGCTTTGTTGGTGTTGGGTATGCGTTATATTCTTTCCACGACTAGTTACGCGCGGGGAGTTCACGGGGGGGGGGAGGGGCGATAACTCCCTTTGTACGTTGCGCCGGGCACAGCAGGGGGGTCACAGGGGGGCGGCAACCCCCGTTGTTGGGGTCCGGGGGCCCTGGGAATTTTTTTTTGGACCTTATTCTCTGGTGGGCGGACCCACCCATGGTTTTGTGCATGGGTTTGCACATGGTTTTGGGGCATGATGGTTTTCGGCCCCTGGTATTTTGTAGATCCGGTCAAGGGAAATACGGTTATGTTCTAATCCAGGGTTAATGGATTGGGGTTTATGTATGCTTCGGCATGTATATATATGTGTTGTAACACTAAAAGGAATATAATGAAAAATCAAGCTGGTCGTCCCGATTTGGGATCCAGGGGAAAATCTCTATGTTTATCTGTTTTATGTTTTATGTTCTCGCTATTGTTTATTTTCCAGTTTTAAGATTCGTTTGCAGATAATTTATGTTCAGGGTTAAAACCTACAGTTAGGAAAAACACTCAAAGATTGCACAGTAAGCTAAACAAGCAGTAATTTGTCCAGTCAATGATTCTCATGCCCAAATGAAAGAGTCCTCCTCGTTCGAAAGGGTGAGCCCATAGCCTTGGAGGCTCTTAATAAAAAATTTCCATTCCTTATCCATTGAAGTATTCAAACCCATATCATGGGCATTTTTCCATATGCCAGCATAATCATGGTTCAAGAAAAAAATATAAACCTAACATAGGTAGAAGAAGTTGCGCACATGGAGCTGGTAAACTAGCTCAAAGGATAAAGAAATGACAGAAGATTCTCCAATTAAAGGGAAGGTTCTTAATTTTACCTATGTCCCCTTATCAACCTTCCAACTCATGCACCTTCGAATCCAATGGATCGCAAACAACATTCCTCTCCACACAATCGATCTAGCACAATGAGTGGATTGTTTAAAAGACCATAACCAGTTTGTTATCTTTTGATTATGAAGATATTTATCTAAGATGATTTTGCTCCAGATGTTTTCACTTGTGAAATCCCTCCATGTACTGTTCATTGCCAGGCCCAATCTAAACCAGTCGAGATTCTTAAACCCCCATCTGCCACTATGCTTTGGTTGAGCTAACAAATCCCATTTGACCAAATGACAAAAGGCATTTCTGCATCTCTCGTCATTCCCGTTAGTGTGTTAGTCTTTGCAAACTCTCTTTCCAAGATCAAACATGCCGCTACAAAGTGATTTGCTGTCAAGGTCAAATTTTGTCATTTCAGTGAGTCTTCAAGTAAAAGTTGGTCACTAGGTATTAGGTTTAGGGTTTGGTTTTACTCCTATCAAAGTTGTTCAAATTTCAGTCCATGTCACCATTTAGCTGAGTGTACCATCATTCAGAGGGGTTTCATCATCATGTCAAGTTCCAATGGGTCATTTTACACTTTGTTCATGCTTCAGTTGTGCCTAGGTAAGGTTCATTTCCCTCTCCTAGGGTTTTGAAGGTAATTTCTCTTGGATGGTCAAATCATCAACAAAACTTGTATCCTGATGTTCATACACCTTCCCCTATCCTTAATGTACCTTATTAAACACTTCCCATCACTGATATCCCTCAAATTCCTCATTTTCGCACAAACCCTAGTTTCTTGCTACAACTTGACAATTTTCTAGGCTAGGCCTGTGTTTTGCCCTTTTGGACCCCTTCCCCTCACTCAATATTTGAAATTCCACTTTCCCCTGCTTCCTAACATCCCTCCCTACTTCCAAAAATTTTCTCAAGAATTTATAAGCCCTTTATCCCCTTCATTTCACTTCATTTCGACAAATCCCTTGTTCCACACATCGGGATAGGTTTTACTCCAATGATGTTTCTGAGCAATAAAAGATGAATTTGGGAAAAATGAGAGAGGTTTTTGTCCAAAATAGGCCAAGGAAGAAAAAAATCCTTCAATTTTTACACAGGTGTCATGGTTTTAGAGAAATGTCAAAAATACAGTTGCCTCAGGAGAATTGATGCACCTCTGAAGTGACCTTGGGAAAATCCATTTTTCTCCTAGCTTGGTTGGCCAAATGACTTATGTGATGAGTCAAATAATAACTATACACAAATATCTTTCCAATGAGCTATCATGAGCTCAATTTGGAGTTTAGGAAGACCTTTAAAAGTTAACTGTAACAGCACTCTGCCTTGAGGCAGCCTCATTTTGCACATTTTGACCAGTCTTGGGAGATTTGATTTTTTACATGGAAAATGAACTCAAAATTGAAAAATTCCACTTGAGTTGGAAAGTAGACTCAATAATATTTCCAAATAGCTATCTTGCGCCCAATTTTTAAATTGGGAAGGTCTCCAAAAGCCTCCTGCAAAAAGGCACTATGCATTGAGATGTCGCTACACATTGGGTAGTGGTTTGTAGTGTAATTTTGTAACTAGCGCTACGCATTGAGATGGCACTACGCATTGGGATAAAAAGATTGAAATCCATTAAAATATTCCACCAAAGCTCTCAAATTTCTAAATTCTTCATTTCCCAAGTAAGTTAACATCCCTCCATGACCAATGAATGAATTTCTCTTGGTGCTTATGGTGATTTAATGAGAAAAAATCAAAACCCTACCTCTTTACATTTCTTGCCAAAAGCAGTTGCCTAGGGTTTATGAGTTCTATTTATTATTTCCAATTCCACTCCTAGCTATCTCTCACTCCCTTACTCCTTTATTCTTTCATTTTTCCCTTTCGTTACATTCTCATCTACCCATTCCACATTTCCCATATCCCTAATCAACTAACCCTAAATTCCTAATCCCACTATCCCAAACCCTAGTCAAATATCCCCAAAACACTAATTGCCATCCCAAACCCTAGATGTCATCCCCTAAACCCTTTCATTCCATAAAATCCTACAGTTAGCATCAAATCCTCCCCTCATCAGTCCCACTCATCCGTGGCGCTCAAAAACATGAAGGCAAAACCGGCAAGCTACCAAGAGGAGGAAAATCAAATTGACCACATTTGAGCGAGAGATTGAGGCTGATCAAGAGACTTGGCTTGAGAGGGTCAATATTAATTTTGAGAAGCTATTGGAGAAGGCCAACAAGGAAAATTACATGCTCAGGCACATGAAGAATCATTATTGGGCGAGGAATCATGTTTGCAAGGCGCGAATCAAGATCCTGAAGGCAAAGTTAGAGAGGGCATTAAAGCGTCGCAAAAGGCATGATAGACTCCAAATTTTGGCCAAATCTTATTTGGCCCAGAATAGTGCTTGATGGTGGACATTCAGCCCAAATTTCAAGAAATTTGGGAAAAGTTTTGTTAATTTTGATTTTTTTTGGCCTTAACACAGATTTTCTTGCCCGACGCGTAGCGCCACTTGGTGCGCGCTTATAATTGGCAGCTCCTATTGAATAAAAATTTGTATTTATAGATTTTTCATCAAAATTTATGCATTCCTACCCATTACCTAAATATTTTGACATGTTTTGGGTTGCTTGAAGGGTCAAAAACACCTTAAAACTGGCCTTTCTGCCACTTTTTGAACACACAGGAAGCAGTGTTGGGAGATTTGATTTTTGGAGGGGAAAATGGAAACCAAATTCAGAAATTCCACTTGGGTTGGAAATTATATAGGTAGAGCTTTCCAACGAGCTATCCTACACTCAATTTGGACTCTGGGAAGGCGCTCCAAATCAGTTTCAAAGTGGCGCGACACATAGAGATTTCAGGCGCGGTGCATTGGGAATTTTGGCTCCTTTTTCACTCAGCAGCTCAAATTTTCGCCTAGTTTTGGCCAGTTTGACTTTTTTATCTCCAAATGTGAAAATATTGATGTAAATTGATGTAATTTCATGGCTTTGACGTAATTTTGGCACATTTTTACTCATGTAAGTAGATTCATCCACCAAAAAGTGAATTGTAACTGAATGAATCAGTTTCCTATCTTATAGAGGCAAGCTGTTCCACTGCCTATTTTCCAGTTCTTAGTTTAGATCTTGTTGAAACAGCTCCTAAACTAGTGAGCTCGACCCCTAGAGGCATGGGGATGAGTTAGGCTTGTCTATATCTTGTATTTTCTCAGTCATTTTTAGGGTTGGACACTTGGGATTGCCTTGAGCTTTATTGTACATTTCATCTCTGCATTTTGGCAAAGGAAAGAGACCAGGGTTTGCAGCACTCTTTGGGATCCATGTGGCTCTATGTTTTTATGGTGTGTTTCTCTCTGTGATTGTAAGTTTACTGAAGTTTCATGTGTATCATTTCCCTTCTCATTTCTTCTTAAATTAAACAAATAAGTGATAAAGGTGGAATCCATTAGATTTGCAGTGCTCTACTTTGAAGTTTTGTTTAATTTTCCATGTTTTCAACTGTTTGAAGAGTTTTCTTGAATGCCTCTTTCCCTCTTCAACTCCTCACCGGTCTGATCTATCCATTTCATTCAATTCGAAGCATCAAAACAATTGCCTTTCTTTGCTCTATTCCACTTGAAAAACCGATCATTTCAAACTTACAAAATCGCCTTTCCCTTTGATTCCAATAAACCCCCAAAATCAAATCAAACTCTTCACATGTATACCTAACCTAAATCAGCCTTAGCCCTTAAGGGATAGCTCAAATGGTCGAGTTCCCGTTGCTAAAGTACTGTACATATGGAAGGTCGTGTAGGGGTAGGTACTAGGATTGCTGGTTACACATACTGGGTCTGGTGTTTCATATGAACCCGAGGTAGATTTAGGTAATAAAATCCCAGCGAATAAAAATTCCAGAAATTGCTCATGCACTAACAAATCTTATGGATTGTTGATTTAGCAAATATTTTACCTATGGTCATCAGATTATTGTTTCCTACTCATGTTAAATGATGGAGGATTCCTTAATGCCTCCCTTCTAACAAGTCTTGGCCCATTGATAACAACACATTATCTGGGTTCAAAACTAGAGTTTTTTTCTTTTTCTTTTTCCTAGTACCTTGAGGCTTGCATGCCTTGATGGCAATTCCTCTCGCCAACGAACAATGGGAATACATCATTGTCCCTTGTTTATTGGATCTTCTCGATGACTCGACTACAACACATCCATTCATACCTAGTAAGATATACAAACCATCTCGACTCTCATTGACATCAATCGTGAGAGGCCTCGTGTTGATTAATGGCATTCATTAATGGCCAAATATTCAACAATTTATTTCTATGTTCGACATCAACAAATTCATTCACATATATAAGAATTATGCTAATGCGTGGGAATGATATGAAGACTATAAGATTCATCACCATTCAGCATTTTGTAGCAGATGCAGCAGAATTAGTAGCAGCGATAAAGAATCCACTTTCACAACTTCATCCACCACTTATGCAATCAAGAAGCAGATCAAATAATTGTATTTCACATTCCATGATCCAACATGAGCCGCATTTTTCTACATATGCACAATTCATCCACTTCTTACGTAAGTTAAGGTATGTTTTTTTCTAACTTTTAACCATGCAATTCCTTAAATACTGAAATTATAATTTTTGAAAAATACCTCACCACATTCCCTTTCTCATTTCACAAAAACTAAAAACATCTTTAGTTGGGGGGAAGGGATATCCATTCATGTTTACCTTTCATATCGCTTCATTTCATTCCAACCTAACCAACATACTTTTCCAAACAATTATTATTGCATTATGATTCAAAAAGTTATGTGATGATCAAAGAATGAGCACATTAGATGGCTGATTAAATGTTTTCAAATTCTTTTGATGCAACACAAAAATAAGAAAAGTATTGTTACACAAGAACCAATACTAATAAAATTTCGTTGTCACACAAGAACCAACCAGAATAATATGTTGCAATCAAATGTTTTCAAATGAACACTTTGCAAAAGGAACAAAGTTATCAAATGATTATGCAAAGTTGAAAAAAAAATCAAATATCAATCAAAGTTCATATAAAAGAAAGACAATTCAAAAAGACCAAATCATGATTAAGTGAACCAATGCAATAGATTACATGAGGACATGCAATAAATTCAGCTGGGGGGTATATTGGGGCTCCAAAGTGTCTTCAAAATTTCATACACTTTTACCTTCATCCCCACTATTTCACTCACATTTCGCAACTCTATAACCACATAACCCTACCTTAGCCTCAATTCTCATGCTCATATGGGGTGACATTAGTGTCTTCCAAAATTAATAATTTCAAGTATTATGAGTGAATTTATGATTAAAAGTGATCAAAATGACATATATTTAATTATACCTAAAAGTGGAATGAGTTTGGTGATATGTGTAGGTGATTAGAAAGCTTCCAAGACATCCTTATGTGGTTTCCAAGGTTCAATTTCAAATTCTCTTCAAGATTTGGATGGGGATCAACCATATCTCATAGATGAGAATCATGAATAAAGGGATATGTATCTTATAATTAGCTAATTGGTTGAAACTTTTATGGATCTAAGGAGAGAATGGTGGACCTCCATTAATGAGGTAGTTGCTTAGGTTTTTGTATAAATAGGAGAGCCTTGTCCTTTCATTGGTAATCTACAACTTTGTAATGTAAATTTAGGAAGTTTAGAATCATGGGAGGAGATGTGAAATGATCATGTATTGAGATAGATAGTAGTAGGCTTATAGCATAGAGTTTGAGTACGTAGTTAGAAGTTTATTTGGAGATTGATGTAATTATCACTACAAGGAAAAGACCCTCTAGCGAATGTTTTTGAGGAACTCCTTATAAAAATACCCCAGACATCCGTTTCTAGTAGAGGTTACTAGAGGAGGTTGGAGGGTGGAGGTTTTTGCATATGTTTTTCTTTCAGTGCGCATATCATCCTAAACCGCACCGGTGCATTCAACAAGAGAAAGCATCGGTGCGCACAAAACATTGGCACACCGGACACTGTGCGCTCTGTACACACCTGCCTGGTATGTCTTATTACTATAGCACACTGGTGCTTTACACATATTCCGCACCGGTGCATCATAAAACCTCGCTCTAAAACAAAAACCATTTGGTGCGGTCTTAAGCAACTGCACTGGTGCACCTATAAAACCCTGTGCACCAGAACAGGGTTAAATAAATAAATAAATACGACCAAAAAACCAGATTTTTCACTTTTCTCAGTGCTCCAGAGCTCTCAAGCACCGGTGCAATTTATCCTTGTCTAAGCTGCCCTAACATCGGTGCTCCCATTGCACCAATTGCATGCATTGTTGTTGTGCATTGCCCACCAATCTCCAGCTTGAATTTTGCAAAACGATGGGAAAATTTTCTTTTGCAAATTCTATAGCCAATATGCCTCCTCAACAGCCAAATGTACAGGTATTTTTCTTGTTTTTCCATAATTAAGCCTTTTAGCATATTAGAATTTCAAATTACCTTAAAATTAACCATTTTAAAAAAATAAATAAAAAATAAAAAATTTGTCGCGCGGTGCACTCAAGCCGTTCGACTCGCACCGGTTTGCGGTGCTGCCTGTAAATTTACAGGTTGCACCGGAACCAGTGCATATGGTATCTGCACCGGTTCCGGGGCGGAACCGAAGGCGCACCATGTTATTTTAAAAATTTTAAAAAAGTGCGGTGCAGTCGGTTACCCGACCGCACCGTTGACCATGTGGAATAACAGTAATGTGGTGCGTTGACTTAAATATCCACCTCGGGGCAGGTACTTTTGTCAGCGCACCACATTCCACATTTCGACAGGGTCAACGGTGCAGCCTGGTAAAAGACCGCACCATTGACTATGTAATGATTTCAGGAGGTCGGTGCGCTAACCGAACTATATGCCCCAGGGCGTAGGGTTTAGTCAGCACACCGCACTCCCAACACCATCCATAGTCAACGGTGCTCTAAAAATTTTCAGGTGCACCGCGGCCAGTTTAAACAGCATTTTCGATTAACATAGCCAACGTGCGTGACAAAAAAAAGACGCACTGTTACCGGTGCATGCCTATTTTTTGTGGCGCACGGACTGTTTTTTTTTCTTTTCAAAAAAAATTGTATATGTATATTTCTAAATACATGTCTCATTTAATAAAAAAATTGTATTTAATATGTCAATCTATTCAGATTGCAACAGATGATGAGCTTAGGTAGAAAAGGAATTCGCCTTTGACAAATTAGACATGACTATTTTTGGCACAAAGTCTATTTTTAGACTATGTCTATTTTTAAACATGTCGATCATATTCTATGAGTTGCAGGATGCTATTTGTGGATGGTTGGTCAAGTTGGAAAAATAGATGGACTTCTATTTTTAGACATATTGGGCGGAATCTATTTTTAGATTGCCAGTCTAAAAATAGATATCTCGAATATTATTAGCTCTTAATAATATTTGGACTATAAACATTATCTTATTCTCTTGGAGCACTTCAGTTAAGTGCACAGATGTGGCACAGGAGCTGACAGAAGGAATTACACTATTCCTGAGGGTTAAGTGGAGCTATTGCATGGATACTTCAGTTAGAACTCATGTGAGAGAGTTTGGTGGAGTTATTGAGGTAGTTGATGGAGTTGTGTTCAGTTTAACTGAGTTAAACATAGTTGAGCTAGTTGTATCTAGTCTAACTGATTGATACACTAGTGAGAGTGGTGTAAAATAATTATTAATTAATTCACTAATTATTAACTCATAAATCAACTAAAGAATACATCAGTTAACTTCAGTGCATGGACAGTTTCAGTGGAGACCAGTGAAGAGGTAGGTGAAAGAGCAGTGTGACTATCAGTTGTGACTATACTGGTGCATGAGTTTTCACCACACATTGATGGAGATGCCAATGAGGATTGCGCAGTACATACTAGTGGGATTTGAACCTTGATCTCATGATTATCCATATTGGATTGCGCAGTAGAGGCAGGCTAACAGGTGGAGCAGATTGGAGCATGTGTTTTGTATGATCTGAGCTTGTGTAGTGTGTAACAATTGGAGATTGTACTGAGAGCTTGTGAGGAGTTTGTACAATGATTTTTACATGATCTCTATCATTATAATATACAGATAGTTGGGGGTTTTCAGCTTTAAGCTTTCCCATAAATACTGTGTTTATATGTGTGATTGTTTATGGTTTTAATGTGCGCATACGATTGTTTATATTTCTGCAAATTGATGATCAATAGTAGAAGAGGTTATGTATTATGCATGAAGCTAAAATAGTGTGTGATCAGGATAATCTCGGTGAATAACATATCGATTATCAAAATTCTATAGAGTTTTCTTGGTGTCGAAGTTGAGATGTCTTGTTGGGTATGTGTTATATTCTTTCCACGACTAGCCCCACGTGCTGTATGTTGCGCTGGGCACAACAGGGGGATCATAGGGGGGCGGCAGCCCCCCCTGCCAGGGTCTGGGGCAGTGCCCCGGCGAAATTTTTTTTGGTATGCGGTCCCACTCATATGTGGACCCACCCATGTTTTGTGCATGAGTTTGCACATGGTTTTGGGGTACGATGGTTTTCGACCCCTGGTATTTTGTAGATCCGGTCAAGGGAACTACGGTTATGTTCTAATCCAGGGTTATTGGATTGGGGTTTATGTATGCTTCGGCATGTATATATATGTGTTGTAACACTAAAAGGAATATAATGAAAAATCAAGCTGGTCATCCCAATTTGGGATCCAGGGGAAAATCTCTGTGTTTATCTGTTTTATGTTTTATGCTCTTGCTATTGTTTATTTTATGTTATAAGATTCATGTGTAGATAATTTATGTTCAGGGTTAAAACCTACATTTGGTATCAGAGCTGTTTCGGCTTCAAGGGGACGCCTTTGTTGTTGAGGGTTTTTTGCTCAGGCCTGTGGTAGACCCTGTGCAGTGGGAGATCTGCGGGATCGATTCTTGCGATGAAAGAAGATGGCGAGCGGCGGAAAGATAGAGATCGAGAAATTTAATGGTCAGAGTTTTGAGTTGTGGAAGCTCAAGATGGAGGATCTGCTGGTGGATAAAGATCAGTGGATCGCGGTAGATCCAGGTACTAAACCAACGGAAATGTCAGATGAAGACTGGAAGAAACTGGATCGGAAGGCTAAGAGCACAATACGGTTGTGTGTATCAGATTCAGTATTGTTGAATGTATCTAGGGAAGCTACGGCGAAGAATTTGTGGGAAAAACTTGGGACTTTGTACCAATCTAAGTCTCTGGTGAATAAGTTGTTCTGCGGAAAAAGCTGTATAACCTGAGGATGAAGGATGGAGACTCAGTGACAGAGCATCTGAACGCCTTCAATACTGTGGTAAGTCAGCTGTCATCTGTTGATATTAAAATCTCAGATGAAGATAAGTGCATCAGTTTGTTGTGCTCTCTACCAGACTCGTGGGACATTCTGGTTATTGCAATAGGTAGCAATACAACTACCTTGAATTTTGATGACATTGTCTCAGCCTTGCTGTCGGAGGAAATGAGACGGAGAAATATGGAGGGTCAGATGGGAGATGCCTTATCTGTACGAGGAAGGTCCCAGAACAGAAACAAGAATAAGGTTTCGAGTGGGAGATCTAAATCTGGAGGGAGATCTAAATCTCCTAGAAAGTTTGTAAAGGTGTGCTGGAAATGCGGAAAGGAAGGGCACTACAAAAAGGAATGCAGATCTAAAGCTCCTGAGAAAGGAAAGGGATATGATGAAGCTCCTTCTGCAGAGGCAAAAACCACCTCGGATGAAGGTGGGGATGTGTATTTGGCTTCTTCTTCAAATACACATGTAGATCATGAGTCATGGTTGATTGACTCAGGTGCATCCTTTCACTTCACTCCCCATAGGGAGTGGTTATGCGAGTATGAGAAATATGATGGTGGTGATGTCTTCCTAGGGGATGATAGGAAGGCCAGAATCGTCGGACGTGGAAAGGTCAAGCTGAAGCTGCAAGGTGGAAGGATTAGAACACTTCCTGGTGTTCTACATATTCCTGCATTGGCTAGAAATCTGATTTCTGTAAGCAAGATGGATGATGCAGGTGTAAAAACAGTGTTCGAGAAAGATGCCTGCAAGATGGTTCGGGGAGCACTAGTATTAATGCGGGGAGTTCGGACTGGAACTCTGTACAAGCTACAAGGTATCACTGTTATTGATGGGTGTAACAGTTCTGTGGTTCCTGAAAGTGGGACGGAAAGTCTAGCTGTCTCTGGAGAAAAGACCATGCTATGGCATCAAAGGCTTGGACATATTGGAGAGAAGGGCCTTCGGATACTACATAGAGATGGTATGGTAGAAGGTATGTCTAATTGTTCTCTGGATTTCGATTTCTGTGAACATTGTGTATATGGGAAGCAAAATCGGGTGAGTTTTCCTTCTGGTGCTAAGAGGGCAAACAAGATATTAGAACTTGTGCATAGTGATGTGTTTGGGCCTGTGTCAGTTCCATCACTGGGAAAGTTTGTGTACTATGTTTCATTCATAGATTACTTCTCAAGGAATACATGGATATATTTCTTGAGGAAGAAATCTGAAGTCTTTGACAAATTTAAAGAATTTAAGGCTCTGGTGGAAAACCAGACAGAGAAGAAGATAAAGGTGTTGAGGACAGATAATGGTGGGGAGTTCTGCAAGAAGGAATTTGAAGAGTTCTGTAAGAAGTGTGGTATAGCACAGCAGAAGACTACTCCATACACACCTCAGAAAAATAGAGTTGCAGAAAGAATGAACAGAACACTGATGGAAAAGGCAAGAAGCATGCTCAGTGGTACCGGGTTAGGACAAGAATTCTGGGCAGAGGCAGTGGAGACTGCATGTTACTTAGTTAACAAATCACCTTCATCAGCGTTGGAGGATAAGACTCCACATGAGGTATGGACTGGTAAGAAACCCTCTCTTTCACATCTAAGGGTATTTGGATGTGATGCATATGTACATGTTCCAAAGGAGAAAAAGGACCAAGTTGGATAATAAATCTGAAAGGTGCATATTTATTGGGTATAAGGATGGTTTAAAGGGTTACAAGCTTTGGAACCCAGAAACAAGGAAGGTTGTGTACAGCCGAGATGTGGTGTTTAGAGAAGTGAAATATGTTGTTAAAACATTGTTACACAGCAATTTGTCACCGTCCCTGCCATTCCCCATCCCACACATTGGAGGCCTCATTCCATGACCTGTGAGCAGAGACAAGACTTGAAGATAATTTCATTACATCCCTCTGAAGATGAGCTTTCATTGCCCTGAAGACATCTCCCTGCAAAAAACCCTAAAAATAGCCCTTTTTCCATTGGCGCGGTTCCACAGTTCAGCACTCACGCCAAGGGGGCAAATCCTCCAAAAGAGGAGCGCGCCAATTGGCGTCTACATCATGAAACCGCACTCGCGCCAGCCAATTTAAGGAGTGTTTTTTAAAAATAAATGGTGGAAGTTTCATCCTAACCAATTCATGAACTGGTATCTATCTTGAGTTGGAAGGTTTGGCTACGGATTTCCATAGAGAGGAAGTGGTTTGCCACCTCTCATGGAAGCTTCCTTGATGATAGGGCCAATCCCATGATTATAGGGATCCCAACTCCCCTTCCTCCATCTATAAAAGCTTGCCCATCTCCTTTGCAAGCTAGTTCCCAAGAGCTTTCACATCCTTATGCTACAAGAGCCTTCTTGATTCCCTTAAGGCCAAATCCAAGCAAGGAGACTATTGTCAAGTATCCGGAGAGAGAGGCTTGTCCCATCCTTGACAGGCTTTATCGAGACATGTTTTGCTAACGACCCTCCAAAGGAGAGTGCTGCATCAAAGCTATGGTTGTATTCTTCTTTTGACTCATTAATGATAAGCGACTATTGGTTATGGTTCCACTCTTGTTCTTGATTATGTTCATGAGTTATGTCCTCTTCGACTGACATATAGTTGTATATATTGGATTTTATGCTTGCGTTTGTGTTGTTTCTTGCATGTGAAGGTGTCCGAACACGGAGAACGTGAGGATTGTGATCTGCCAGGGCGAAGGAACGGGAGCACCACCTCTTCTACAAACGACAGCGTTGGATTCCAGGTAAGCCTTCATCGCAAGTCGGTTTATTTGCAATTAGGAACCTGCACTGTAGCGTGTTTGATTGTTGCTAGACCCGATCTGGGCTAGTAGGGATCGCCTCTGTCCGCAGAGGGGATTAACCTCTTCAACAATTTGGCGACTCCGCTGGGGAATCAGCTTGTTGTTTGATTTGTAAGCTATAGACGGAGCCTAAAGTCCAGCCAGATAGCCTTCGAAACGCTTTTTCTCTGCATTAGCGGAGTAGATCAACGCTGCTTCAGTCAATCTCCGGTTTAGTTTACGGACTAAACAACTTGGAGTATTGTCTTCTCTTTTCGGTCAATTTCTTGGCCTTGCTTGCTTGGTCAGCTCTTCGGACTGTTTTTTCTATTTGTTTGGCTTTGTTTTAGCCTTGTCTTCACTTGTCTGTGTCTGAGATTTCTTGTTTTTCATTTTTCCATAGTAAACTCGGCTGGCGCGCCCATTGGCGCAGGTTGCCTGTGTATCACCCGCGCCATTGCCTTTCTGGCGCTAATTTCAAGCTCACAGTCGCGCCAATCCTGTGAGCTATTAGGGTTTGCTGTGTTTCATGCTTTCTGAGACTGACTTGTGATTTTGATCTTGTTTTTTCGGCTGTTTGAGTGCACTGGGGCCTAATTTGACTGATTGTAACCTCCATCCTTTGGTTGTTTGCCTATTTCTTTCGATTTTGCATTCGAGCCCTGGGGCATCTAGGTGCTTTTGTGAGTCGAGCCTCCCTTGGGATTTCTTGGTTTTCGTTCGTTCAGTCGACTTTGGGATTGCTTCCTTGCGTTCGTTTGACATTTTTCTATCATCTCATTGCGCTTTTTGAGTGACTGATTTTGTTTCATTCGAATTTCGATTTGCTTCATCTTGGGCCTAGATTACACGGCTCATTGGTGTCTTTGGAACTTTTCTTGGTTTGAGAGACTTTTGGTCGATTTGAGATCTGATTGTTTGTGCCATTGGGTGAAATCTGCTTGTTTTTGCTCTCTCTTAGCAGAGATATCACTGGTTGTCCTCCGATCATTTTGTTTGTGTAAAAAGCTCTTAACTCTTCTATAGCTAGCTTTCATCGAACGAAATGACATACTGTGGCATGTAGTTTTGCATTTAAGAGTTTTTGAGACATCACATTCGTTAGGACCTGAAAACTGAAATGTAATTGAAGATAAACTTTAAAATTTACTCAAGTTACACTAAGGCAGCATTGAAATCTAACGAAACACATTTAGAGGTCTAGGCTAGAGACGTGTTCGGGCGTCTTAAAACCTAGTAGCTGTCGTTCGCCTTTTGGCTTTAGACAACACTAGTACGGACTTGTGCTCCCCGTACCGTCACGTATATAAAGGGAGACCCCACTAGGTTTCAATCCTTTATCCATAGGAAGCCGAGTTTGCCGCCCTATACCCGTGATACACCGAACACAGCATTTGGGGATATTTCCTGCACGTACAGAAAGTCCTTGGTTGATTTCTCTTTCATTATTGGAACCAAGGTGTATATTGCAGTTCACGGTTATTTGGTACACCCTTTTGCCTAGTATCCCTGAGTAGTCATTTGATCTTTTCTGACTCCCTAAATTTGAAAGGATCACCAAGCGCTTGTCCTTTCACGCTTGTGTCAAATATGAAAGAGATAGAGTCACCTTTTCGACCGTTTCTTGACTCTTAAAACATGAAACGGTAAAGTTTCTTATTTTTCAATGTGGTAAAAATTAATCACCCACGATCACACGCCTTGTTAGATTTTTCTTGTTGACCGTTTGATTGTGTGTCTTGACTCTTTTTCAGCCCGTGTGTGTGTTTGATCTTTTTCTCTTATCGTTGCTACCATAGTGGCGGAACCTTCGGTTTCGTCTACTGGCAGTCCTCACACGGACGATTCATCAGAGGTGTCCCAATCCTCTGCTGAACCACAGCAGCCCATTGTTTCCGAATTTCCTAATGGGGGACCTGTTCTTTCTGAGCAACCCTTTGGGGGACCAGTTGAGTTCAATTGGCCCTTTTCCGACCCTTTGTCTGAATTGAGATTAGGATCTGATTTCCTTTCTCTTACATCGGGTTCGCCTTTTATAGCTGTTGTTTTTCCTCCCAGTCCTCGCCGTCTATTACGAGATCTAGCGGCAGGCTCAACCATGAGTGATTCCAGTGAGGAAATCCCGACGTCCAGTGAAGATTACCAGTTATTTCCTCGAATATTATTTCCAGGAGACGACTCTGAACCTGCTATTACGTCGTCATCCGATCTCTCATTTCTAGCAGGGTATAGATCCTTGGGTCAGATCATTTCCGCCGCAGCCTCCATGGGAGTATCAGCTCCTTCTACGAGGCTAGTTGCTCCTTCATTGGGGGTGTCTCCTCGAACACCTGTCACTTCTGTACCCTCTCGGCCCACTATCTGTGTGGCTGCCTCTGCACCTGCTGTCATGGCACCCTCCGCGAGGGCTATGCCGCCTCCTGAAGACGTTTATTTAGCGACTGCTATACCGGAGAACATCTCTCCGGAGGAGTATCGGTTGTCCCTACAACAGCCGAACCCCGAGGTTGGACCATCCTCCCAAGATCCCAACCGCTCTTATTTTTCGCACTATGCACAGGATGGTACACCCGTGTATGCTTTTCCAGATCAGTACGATGAGCACGGGGACATTTTACGCCTACCCGCTCCTGAGGCTCACCTCCATGCTCAAGGTTTACCTTATAACCAGGCTTATAACCCGCAAGGGAAACCTTTCCAAGGCCAACATTCGGGCCAACCTGGCTATCCTTATGACCCACAGGGACAGCCCCTGCAAGGCTATCCTGCGGGCCAGCAAGGGCCATCGTACGGTCCGCAAGGACAGTATTACAACCCTTCCGGTCAACCTGTGCAACCTCAGCCGGGGTACCAACCGGGACCGGTCTATGGTCCTGGGGGGGAAATCCAGCCTTCTCAACCTATGCAACCGCAGTATCCTGTTGTTTCCAACATTGCATATCAATCGGGACCATCCTATGGTCTTGCTCCAGGTCACACCGGTTACCAGCACCCACCTGGCTCTATTCCTCCACCAGGCCAATCGGCCTATCCGGTACAACCTGGTGTTCCGCCTCCAGGCCAACCGACCCATCCAGCACAACCTGGGGCTCCTTCACAGCCAGGTCAACCTGCGCAACCGACACAACCTGTCTATCCGGGTCAACCTGTTCACTCAGGGCAGCCCGTTCAGCCGAGTCAACCTGTTCACTCAGGGCAGCCCGCTCATTCCATTAACCCTGCTCAGCAGCCGATTTATTCGATGCCGCAGCCAAATCAACAGCTGCGCCCTAGTTGTCAGGCTCCGCAGGGTTCCACCTATCGACAACCGACTCATCCTCAGGGCGGTTATTATCCTCATGGTCAATCTCAGCCGAATTATAACCAGCCCCGAGGTTCTCAGTATTATCCTCATCAACCTGGGTCTACCTATACTCAGCAGCCAAATCCAAATGCTTCTTACACTGGGCCGACATATAATCAGGGTCTGTACTCTGGTTATCAAGCCCCACACACTGGTTACCAACAGCTAAATCAGTCTGGTTATACGACCTACGCCCCCTATGGTCAGAATCCTACAGGACAGAACCCATGGGGGCAAGGATATTCCCAACCGGCGTGGAGTACAGGTACCAGTCCTCATCCTGGGCCTGGCATGCCGGTCAATTCGCCATTGTCGTTCCTGGCCACCTTGGAGTTGCCAGATGTTTCAAAACTGACCAATGATCCGATTTTGCATAATCCTTATTGGCCTCCGGTTCCTACCAAGATACCAGGTGATTTCCCCAAGTTTGAGGGTAAAGCTGGGGAGGACCCCCAAGCGCATGTCATGACGTATCATCTTTGGTGTTTGTCTAACTCTTGGGTCGATGATTCAATTCGTCTGCGCCTCTTCCAGCGCACTTTGACTGGAGCTGCTGCTAAGTGGTACATCGAGTTATCCCATGGCATCTTCCAAGATTTCAATTCCTTAGCCATGGCTTTTCTGACGCACTTTCAGTTACCGGTTCGTTATGAAGCCGGGACGCACCTCCTGACTTCTTTGAAGTAGGACAAAGCCACTCACATTTCTGATCACATCCATGAGTGGCGGCGCCATCGTAGACTGATCAAGTTCCATATACCTGATCAGATACTAACTCACTGGTTCACCACCTCCTTCGTGAACAAGATCGCCCAAGATATTGTGATGGGAGCGTGTGTGACGGAGGAACAAGCCATTGCGCGTGCCCAATATCTGGATCTTGTATATTCTCAGTCCGGCACGCTTTATGATATCTTGCCTGATGCTCCACGGTCCGGAACCTCTAAGGCCCCACCTACCCCTGCAGTGGATGGTGTCATTGGTTCCGTGTCTCAGAATTCGAAGAAATCTTCGAATGGGAAGCAGAAGTCTAATTCTTCCAACAATACTCTTGCTCATCCTGCCCCGTCAGATTCTAGCAAAACCGCAGAGGTTAACGCCGTTCAGGCCAATCCTACAGAGAAAACCTCCAAGGGGAAAAATAAGGGCAAAGGTAAATCTAAATCCGACGCCCCAAAACCAGAATCCAAACCCCGCACTAAGGATGGTTCTCATCGTAAACCGAAGTACCCCTGCCTCATTTGTGAAGGAGACCATTATACCAAATATTTTCCATGACGATCTAAAGTTAGTAAACTTCTCAAAGGCTCTAAAGGGACTCCGGCAGTTCTTAAAGAACCATTCCCATCTCAGCAAACCCAGATGGTTGAACAGCCTTCACCATCTGCGCCATTTGGGTCCCAAGTTTTTATGATGAATGGTGCTGCACCTATCTTTGTTGCCACACGTTCGAAGGATTACAAAAAATCGTGACAAGCACCTGGGAAGGCAGTTGTGGATGGACCACCTCCCCCACCTGTCTCTGGTTTGTTGGAAATCGAGAAGCCCACTCCTGAACCTGTTGTGAAGCCACCTTCCAAAGGTGTTCTTCAAAGATCTTCTTACAATCCGAATGCCCGTGCCGCTCAGCACTACAGCATTGTTGAGGATTTGGCACAGGCACCTTCTGCTATGTCCACACTAGAAGTTCTTCAAAGTTGTCCTTCGCAATGGAAGGCTTTATTGTCTGCAATCGGTGGCATTTATCCCACCGATTCGAGTCTTCTCACCTTCGACTTAGAGAATTTCACCCCTTGACTTCCGCATCAGATCGCTCTTGTTATTCAAGTTGGGATCAACGGTCTTAACATCCATAGGGCCATTGTGGATGAAGGTGCCTCTACCTGTGTTATGTCATCCGCTTGCTGGAAATCCATTGGCTCTCCAACCCTCTCATCATCTCCCAATGCCCTAGAGGCATTCGATGGTCGGGAATGTAAACCCCTGGGTGTTCTCGAGAGTCTAGCGATTACTTTATAGGGGAAGACAGTCAATGTAGAAGTGGAAGTGGTTGACGCCAGGCTCAACTACAATATACTTCTCGGCCGCAGCTGGACTCATGCCATGCTATGCGTGCCATCCACCGTCTTTCGACTCCTTAAGTTCCCTCACGAGGGAAAAATCGTTACGGTGGATCAGTTTTCTTTCTTCACCTCTACCTCCGAGAACAACGTTCCATACGTGGATCAGATCCCAAATCCCCCTGATAGTGTAGGGCCCGGTCTCTTCAAATACCCCGTCCTCATGGGTATTTTTCCTGCACTGCCACCGCACACCGCTCAAGTTAACATGATTTCCAGGTCTGATGACCCCTGGCTCATCCCTACGCCTGAGCAGGTGTTTGAGTTTGGAGAATCAATGCCCTTGACTCCAGTAGAGATTAGTTACTGTGAAATTGTTGCCGCATCTGATCCTCCACCTCCTCAGCATGCTCCTTTGAGCATGGCTCTAGATGTCTACTCCCAATCCCCCTGGCTTGGTCAGGCTGATTCACCTGATCCTCTCAAAGAGACTTTTCCTTCCGATGAAGCCATCATTGAAACTATGTCTCTCGAGGAGCTGCCTTGGGGCGATGGACATCATTGTTCCTCTTTCATGCCTAGCTTGGGGGCAATGTCAGATTGTGTAGAGCGTTATGCATCTCAGGTTCCTAATCCTCCTCTCCAAACGCCCATTTTGACGCATGAGGTTCTTTCGAAGGGAAACCTGAGTAATATCACTCAAACCATCCCGATCAACATCTCCATTAAACCGGGGATCGTTGAGAATATACACGTGGGAGTGAATTGTTCTCCTGATGAGATTCAAGTCTATACTGATCTTTTTAAAGAATTCAGAGATGTGTTCGCCTGGTCCTACGAGGAAATGCCTGGGATTGATCCCAGTATCGTAGTGCATGAGATTCCAACCTACCCTGGTGCGAAGCCCGTGCGCCAACGCTTACGCCCGGTGCATCCTCGCAAAGCCGCTGCAATTAAGGCAGAAGTTGAAAAACTTTTGAACGCGGGCTTTATTTATCCCATCCCCCTCACAGAATGGGTTTCCAACATTGTCCCTGTCGATAAAAAGCAGGGTACTATTAGGGTCTGTGTTGATTACCGCGACATCAATCGCGCCTGTCCGAAGGATAACTATCCCACTCCGTTCATAGACCAGATCATCAACGAATGTGCCGGAAGTGAGATTTATTCTTTAATGGACGGTTTCTCGGGATATAATCAGATCAATATTGCACCCGAGGATCAACACAAGACTACATTCATCTGTCCGTGGGGTACTTTCGCGTATAAAAAGCTCCCGTTCGGCTTGAAGAACGCTGGAGCCACTTTTCAGCGTGCGATGTCTTACGCTTTCCATGACATTCGCCATATCGTTCAGCCTTATCTGGATGACTTGCCAGCTCATTCGGCTAGGCGAGAGGACCACCCTGAACACCTCCGCCAGATTTTCCTTCGCTGTAGGCGCTACAATATTAGGCTTGATCCTCACAAATGTGTCTTTTGCGTAGATTCTGGCCGTCTTTTGGGATTCATAGTCTCCAAAGATGGAATTCGCCTTGAACCTTTAAAAGTCGAGGCTATCATCAACCTCCCATCACCCTCCTCATTATATCAGTTGCAGAGTCTGCAAGGAAAAGCAAACTTCCTTCGATGCTTTATCCCAAACTACGCGGAGGTGGCTAAAGGATTCACGCGCCTATTAAAGCAGAACGTTCCCTTCCATTGGGACGAAATTGCTCAACAATCCTTTGAGAAGCTGAAGACGTTACTTATTAATGCTCCTTTGCTTCGTCCTCCTGATTATCACCGCGATTTCACTTTGTATCTCGCCACCGCGTTTAGCACCATAGCTATGGTTATGGTGCAGGATGATGATGCTGGTAATGAACATGTTGTTTATTATCTATCACGAAACCTTCTCGATACGAAAACGCGTTATGCTCACGTCGAGAAGTTGGCGTTAGCTGCAGTACACGCTGTGCAGCGTTTTCACCACTACATCCTGTTGCGTACGATAACAATGGTTTCAGATTGCAACCCTATGACATATATTCTTTCTCGACAATTACTCACGCGTTGTATGTTACGTCGGGCGTAAATTTGGGGGTCACACCGAGGGGCGAGCGATCCCCACTTGCGTTGGGGTCAGGGCCGGCGCCACGGCCGGCTAAGTTTTCTAACTAGACAATTAGACACTAATCATGATGCAACATTCTATTCTAAACTCATCTATTCCATGACTAATTCCTAGTTCTATTCTGCAATTTTTAATTGAAGGTCAGAGTCTATTCTCCAAGAGTTATTGGTTTCTTTTCAGGGTAGTTCTGTTGAGGAAGAGCTCTGTTTATAGTGAGGAATTTGCAGAGATATTTCAGACCTTGTAATGATGTTATCTTCTGTTCCTAAGGTTATGGATCATTGATGGTTTTTAGAACAAAAAAAGATATTTGTAAATAATGAAGGCTGTCTTATGAATCCTATCAACTAAAGTGATCTACTGTGCAAAGGGTGACAGTGTGACTATGAGATATAAGTGCAATGAATTAATTTAAACATGAGCTTAAAATGCTTCTGAACTAGAACAATGTTAACTATAAGCCATCATCAAACTTGAAATGAAGTAGCTGGACATGAATTAAATGCAAAATGAAACTCCGGAGCATTCTAATTAACATGCACTATTCTATGAAGTTACACAATCAGTTTGTTCATCATGAGGGATATTTTGGAAGAGTTCCTTCTTGTGGAAGAGGTAGAACAATTTTGACTGTGGACTTGTATGCAATTGAAAGCAATGAACTGAAAGCAAATGAAACTAAGTTGTCACATCATAGTCATATCTTGAACTTCTTAAGGATGTCTTGGAAGAATTTCTTCTTATGGAAGAGTGATTAGGACAAGTGCAACTATGATAGTGAAGACTAAAAACTACACCTAATTCCTATGACACTATAGCTATTCATCATTCATTGTTAAGATTTATTGGAAAAATGTCTTCTTGTGAAAGAACTATGATGAATATAACTACAGTCTCTAGTTAAAAACAAATACAACTCCTATCCTACAGTACCATAGTCATTAAACATTCATTGTTTTGATTTATTGGCAAAGTGTCTTCTTGTGAAAGAACTGGAACGAATTATGGCTACAGTAGCTAGCTAAAACAAATACAAATCCTATCCTACAGTACCATAGTCATTAAACATTCATCGTTTTGATTTATTGGCAAAGTGTCTTCTTGTGGAATAACTGGAACGAATTATGGCTACAGTAGCTAGTTAAAACAAATACAAATCTAACTGATATTCTACAATACCATAGTCATCAATCATTCATCATTTTGGTCTGTTGGAAGAATGTCTTCTTATGGAAGAACTGGAATGAGTACAACCACAGTATATAAGACACAACAACTACTAATTCAATATGCAGAACGTAAAGACAGCTAGGAAAAACTTATCTAGTTTACGCTAAGGAAATCCGTTCAAGGGGCAGGGGCCCTCTACCACTTGACGGCATTCGACTTCACAATTAAATCACGCCTTCAAGATAATTTTGTCTACTCCATTAACAATGCAATAGTCTGAACATAATGCTCTGTGTCTCAAAAGACGTAACACAGAGTTTTACACCAAAATCTAGCAGCAAATCTACACAAAATTTCTAACTAAGCTCTCGGCCTATTCAAGAGTTTTTAAAGTAAATGCAAGTAACAATAATTACAATAATTTAGGAATGATGTCCTCCTAATCCAAATCATCTTAGGAGTCTTTAAGGTGGCTGCGTAAAAGAGAAAAGACACCTGGACTGTAACAGTCCTAGTAGGAGTCTTCTTTCACAAAATGTGTTCCCACATGCATAACCGTACACAGACTTCATTTCCTCTTCCATGACGAGCAACACACCATGTAGGCACGACGTGGATCATGCCCATATGCGTTTTTCCTCAAGAGGCCACCCGGAACATGCTCAAACATAAAGGTAGCTGCAGAATCGCCGGTTAGCTACAGAATGCCTGCATTCTGCAGCTAGTTCCGGTCAAAATGCTTAACAATGGCAACAATCACAAAATTCAACAAGTCAGTTATGTAAACCATTCTAGAAGTAATGTTAACTATTTTTATTGATCAATTGGGTTTAAAATGGAAATGGACAAGGGAAAAATGAGGTAAAATGAGGTGAAGGAAAGCACAAATTTGAGGCTCAACATACCCCCACTGCTATCTCTTTGCATGTCCTCATGCAAATTATCCTATGAATTCCGAGGCTTCTGCAAGGACATCTAATCCCCTTCTTTTCCTTTGTCTGCATGCTAAAGGCCTTCTGGGTTTCCTGATCACAAGTTTGAACCTGAGGTTTGTGAGTGCTCTGATCAACTTCCTGTTCCTTGTCTTCATCTTCTCATTGGTTCTCTCCACTTTGTCTATATGCAGGGATAAGGCTGAGTTCATGTCAGTCTTGAGCTTGATTTGATCTTTGAGAATTTCATTCTCATTTTTGATGTGTCTATTCAACACTTCCAACTCATACCTATCCCTCCTCAATATATCAATTTCAGTTAGTGGAGGACTGGGGGTTCTCTCTTCTCTTTCTGAAGCTGTTCTCTCTAGAGTTTCCTCATAATCATAGATTTCCTGTTGAGCAGGATCAATCTCAGGGGTGCCTTCATAAAAATCTTCATCATCATACTCTTCCATAGATGTTTCTTCATCTTCAATATTGATTACCCCTGTTGGTTTGATTGATGTTTTCTTTAGTTTTCCTTTTAATCTGTGGCTTCTCCTAAGTTGAGAGGAACCCTCCCCTTTTTCCATAACAGATTCCTTGATTTCCTTCTCTGCCTTGAGTTGACTCTCGATTCTAGTCAACTTCTCCAGAATGACTTCTTCACTGCTTTCTTGAACCGGTTTGTCAATTTTACCTGTTGGAGTCCTCCATCTCCTACTTCTCTTTGTGGCTTGTGGTTCAGGCGATAGTTCTTTTGCTTCCTCAAAATGATTTCTTATTAAGAAATCACCCCATGTATCATTTGATTTAGATAGATGATGCTCAATTAAAATTTTTACTAACCCATGATGATACAGGGTTGTTTCCAAAAACTGAACTCTTCTCTGAACACAGGAAGCCATTTTCTTCAGATTTTGATACAAGAAATATGGTAAATTCAAATCTTCTCCTAGAAAATGCAACATTAGTCTCATATGGTAGACATAAAATGTCCCATACCTACCCTCACATGTAACAATTTTTTGTAAAAGAAGTAGTATATTCCTCCATTTGCTCTTCAATGCTGTACTGGGAATTCCCTTCTTGAACACACTAACATCCATGTTTGGTGATTTTAAGATTTGTTTCCATGAGTCATTATGGAATTCCCTATTTTTAAACCATCTTTCCCTAGCTCTGGATAATCCTGTAGCCTCTGCTATAAAAACTTCATTAACAGTAAACTTAACATCTCCTATTTCAACCTCAGTGCCTTGGAATGATCTAGCAAATGTTTTGGTAACTTCCTTATGGCAACCATTAAACTTTTCCAAGAATTGGAGCCATCCTATTTGTTGTAGCATCTCCTTGCATTGTGGATAACCTTCTAAATATTTTGATCCTATAGGCTCAATCCTTACGATGAAACCCATGATTTTTCACTATCAATTAACACTCTTCTCTATCCACAAAACAATGGCTTTTACTTTCTGATTAAAATGGCTTCAAGCTCTAAATAAAAATGGCTTCAATTTTGGAAGAACATACCTTTGAAATAGCTACAGTCTTAAAAATCTCTGGTTTGTATGCCTCTGTTTGAAAAATGCCTTCGAATCCTCAGACTGATGTACTTTTGTTGAACTTTGGAATGATATGGAAGCAATTTCAATTTTCGAGCTAATGTGTCTCTGATAGACAGTGGTAGATGATTTCAAATTTCTTTTTGTGCAATACCTCCGTCTTTGGTAACAGAAGACTTCAAACTCAATCACTGAAAAACGCTTCTGTTTCTAGTAACACCAGACTTCAAACTCAACCTCTGTCTTTGGTAATAACAGACTTCAAACTTCAATTACTACCATACCTCTGTTTTTGGTAGCAAAGTCTTCAATTTTAGCATCTCTGTCTTCTGGTAGCAACAGGCTTTAAACTCTTCACGGCCACAATTCTATGTTGACAGTGCAATGCTCCGAACTTTGTTCTCAGTGATATGCTCTCTGTTCAGTGAGTTCTCACACCGTTATGCTTGCAATGTACCTCTTCTGTTCTGACCCTCATGATAATAATGCTTCTGCCTTCGGAATGTAACACTGGCTACGGAATGACGTTATGGCAAATGGTCACGGCAGAGAGTGGTGAAGTGAGGTGGAGGAATGCATTAATGATTTGAGGAGACAGAAGAGGATTTACGACGGCAGGAAAAATCTTCATCATTAAAGAACTTGGTTAAGAGTCGTGGGAATTTCAAATGATTTGGCCGTTCCACCGCTCAAATGCTATTGGATAGAAAATTTGAATTGGAAGTTTTAATACAAATTCTATAGAGGGTTTTGTTTGGTGTTTGATCAATAAAATAATTAAAACAACTCTTTGAATAATTTCACAACTAAACTATGCTAAATTTTCATGAATTGCCATCGTAATTTAAATTTTTTACCTCTGCCCTTGATGTTTGTGTAGCCTTTGTCTTCTCTGCTCATTTTTGGAGGAATCTTTCACTATTTTCTTGATGTCTTTGATTCATGAATTCTCTGGATCACTTTGCTGTAACTCTGATGTCTGCTGGTTGATGTCTTCAAGATTTGTAGCTGTGAAAAACTATCGGGCTGCAGAAAGGCCGATCAGCTACAGAATGTACACTGAGCTGCAGAATGTCCCTGTAGAACACTTTTATTATGAAAATGAAATGTTTCTAGGAGATGGGTGAAATGTTTATGAAAATGGATGAAATGGATGATGGATTATGAAGTGGATAATGAAATAAGAATGGATTCAGTTCATGGAATGAAGGAACATAAGGGCTGTACTGCAATTCATGGCATATTTTTATTCTCTTGAAGCAAGATATCAAATTCTATGTTTTGACATGAGAGTGAAGTGAATGGAAGATGGAGTGAAATGAATGAAATGGAATGGAGTGAAATGAATGAAATGGAATGGAGTGAGATGTGAATGATGGATGAGATGAAGTATGGATGGATAGTGAATGGAATGAGATGAAATGAATCATAAGTACTATGGCACTGAACTTATGATTTATAACAGCTGCTTAGAAACAAAAATGGGAAAAGTTAGAGTGTCAGAGAGACTCTGATTTTCACCCTATCTTTTCTGTATAAACATGCCAATCAGTGATTGGTTTTCATGTTTATACCTTTATTTTATTTATTTTATTTTATTTTTATTTTTTTTTTCAAAAGAGAAATGCTTCAGAAAATTTAATCAAGTTGATGAAGAAGAGAGACTCTTCTTCATTAACTTCACATCATTGTCTCCTTGGAACTTCTTGACAAACTCTTCTCTTGAGAGTGGCTTGTGGTATAACTTTAGTCTATGGCCATTCACAAGAAAAGTGACCTCCTCTTCATCTATAGTTCTGATTTTTACTGCCCCATTATCAAAAATTCGAACAATTTCATATGGCCCAAGCCAATGTGTCTAAAATTTCCCTTGAAAATCCTTGAATTTTGAATCAAACAAGAGAGCCCAATCACCCTCTTTAAATTTCTTCTCTTTGATGTACTTGTCATGCCATCTAGCCCTTTGCTGTTGGACTAGACTTGTTTTCTGAACTGCATCTTGTCTGATCTCGTCCAATTCATTAATTTTCTCCAGTCTATTCTTTTGTGCCTCCGTTAGATCAAGTCCTAGCTGAACTGCCATCTTGAATGTTTGGATTTGGAACTCTATAGGAAACAAAACTTGCTTTCCATAAACAAGCTCATAAGGAGTATGGCCGGTTGTGTTTCTCCATGTAGTTCTATAGGCCCACAAGGCTTCAGGAAGCCTATCTACCCAATCTCTTCTATGTAGATGAACAGTCTTTGTTAGGATTCCTTTAATGACTTTATTAGTGGATTCCACTTGACCATTTGCTTGTGGATGATAAGGAGTAGATGTTCTATGTCTGATTTTGTAATTCTCCATCATTTGCTCCACTAGCCTTGATGTAAATTGAGCTCCTTGATCTGTAACAATTTCCCTGGGACACCAAAACGAGTGAAAATATCCTCAAAAAGAAAAGTAACTACAGATGATTCATTAGCAACAAGTAATGGTTTAGCTTCTACCCACTTAGTAACATAATCAGTGCAAACTAATATGTATTTATTTTGTCTAGATGGAGGACTAATAGGTCCTACAAAATCCAAGGCCCATTTTTCAAAAGGTTCAATGTGTACCTGAGGTTGCAATGGCATCTCACCTGAAGGAGAAGGTTTCCCTACCCTTTGGCAACTGTCACACCTTTTGACATGCTCCCTTGCATCTTTAAACAAAGATGGCCAATAATATCCTAAATTAAGGATTTTATAGGCTGTCCTCTTATCTGCAAAGTGTCCGCCACAAGGTTCATCATGACATGCCTTGAGAATTTCAGGCATCTCATCTTCACGAACACACCTTCTAATGATCAAATCTGAACCTGTCTTGTACAACTCATTAGCGACCCATGAATATCTTGCACTATCATTAATGATTTTTCTTTTATCCCTTGTATTCATAATTGAAGGAAATTTTCCTGAAACTAAATAATTAGCAATATCAGCAAACCATGGAGTTTGAGTAGAAACTGCAAAAAGATATTCATCAGGAAATTGATCTTCAACCTGAGTGTCATCTTTGATATTTTGAATTCTAGACAGGAAGTCAGCCACAGTGTTTTGTTTTCCAGGCCTATCTAGAATAGTAATGTTGAATTCTTGCAATAATAACAAGCATCTTATAACTCTACCATTAGTGATTGATTTATTCATTAAATATCTAATGGCAGAATGATCAGTGTGAATAAAAGTTTCATAGCCTGTTATATAGTGTCTAAACTTGTTAATGGCATGAACAACAGCTAAAAACTCTTTTTCAGTTACAGTATAGTTTAACTCTGCAGGAGTCAAATTTTTACCGATATAATAGATGGCATAGGGAATTAAATCTTTCTGTCCCAATACTGCTCCTAGAGTTGTATCAGAAGCATCTGTCGAGATATGAAAAGGTAACTTCCAGTTAGGTCCCCTTAATATAGGTGCTTCAGAAATTTTGGTTTTTAGGGTTTCAAAAGCTAACTGGCAATCAGAAGTCCACTTAAATTCACAATCTTTGGTGAGTAATTTGAAAAGAGGAGATGCTATTTTGGTGAAGTTTTCTATAAATCTCCGATAGTACCCCGTAAATCCTAGAAAACTTCTTACATTTCTTTGACAACTTGGAATGGATAGGTTAGAAATAACTTCAACTTTCGCTTCATCAACTCTAATCCCATCCCCTGAAATGTGGTGCCCTAAAACAATACCTTCAGTGAACATCATAAAACATTTTTCATGACTAAGAGAAAGGTTTTCTTCTTGACATATTTTTAAGACCTTTTCCAAGTTTTCTAAAGCCTCTTCAAATGTATCCCCATAAACTGTAAAATCATCCATGTACACCTCTACACAGTCATGTATTAGATCAGAAAAAATTCCTAATACTGCCCTTTGGAATGTTGCAGGTGCATCGCACAATCCAAATGGCAATACTCGGTAGGCATAGGTACCCCAAGGACAAGTAAATGTGGTTTTATCTTGGTCTTCAAGTGCTACTTGGATTTGATTGTAACCACTAAATCCATCCAGGAATGAAAAGTACTTTTTAACTGCTAATGTATCTAATACTTGATCTATGAAAGGTAAGGGAAAATGGTCTTTAAGAGTAGCTTTATTCAGTTCTCGGTAGTCAACACACACCCTCCATTTTCCATTTTT